>JBBYHH010718689.1:0-17429 GCA_038382905.1 Daphne laureola
TGATATGTATACTCCATAAAAACTTTTTTTCTTACTTAATACTTAATTGTTTTCTTTGTGATTCACCGTGATTCACCAGCTCTTATTCTTAACTTAAAAAAGGATAAAAAATAAATGCTTCATTTATTTTTTTTCTTTATACTTACTTCATTTATGAGTAAACTTTGTATGAGTAAATTGCATTTTGGAAGAGTTTTATTCTTACGCATTCGGTGAGACAGTTCGGGCACTGGCCGCGAAGTATCTGAAGAAGCTTAAGTCTGATGATCAAGCCAAAATTGAAGTTCCATCTGTTGGGAAGGCAGAGCAAACAGCAAGCACTGTTTTCAGAAGTGGCATGAAGAAGCGCAATGAGCAAAGGTTGCATACTCTCAAAAGTCTGCGATTGAAGACTGATGGATCGGACTCATACTCAAGGTGATTTTTCTTAACTTCGTTTCTACATTTCTGAATTTACCTGATTATTGTTCTTTCTTATATGATAGGCAATGCTGCTAGAATAATGTCAAACTATATACGCGACCATAATTTCACAATCGTTGGTTCCAGTCTTTCAGATTAAAGATGCAAATCAATTTATAAGTACAGACTAGTCAGAAAGAAACATTTTTCTCCGAGATTATAATTTGTTGCTGTGATATTTTCTACTACGTCCTACTAACCAGTTGATATAAATGGACTGATTTGTTAGCTTGGTAGTTGGGGAGTATGACTTATGAGCCCTTAGATCTTCACAACAATTCACACACCTGCTCCCAGCTTCAGTTACAACACTTCAGATCAGCCCTGATCATACAGTATCGTCAGTGAAGGTATGTCACTAGCACTACTGCACTACCAGCCATGATCATTCACTAATGCTCTGTCACTGGCACTACTAGCCATGATCATGTACTCATTACTTAAATCTTCTCCTAGCTTTTCTTTTTTCTTTCAAGGCATGAGAAAGTTGATAGTGGTAAGGAGTGAGAAAATATACAAAGGTTAAGCGAAATTTAGCTAGGTACTTAATACTAAGGTTCTCTTTGGAAATACCAAAAACATTTACAGTTTTAATTTGAAAATCGTTGTCCTGTTGTGACTTTAAAGTTTGAGGTTCAGAGAAATTATCCGAACCATTTATAAACTATCTTAACTTCTAACACTAATCTTCAAGGCTATTCCTAAACAAAGTTTAAGACAAGTTTCTAACTGCATAATTGCACTTACAACCAATTCATCAGGGCTTGCCAAACAACTCAAAAGCGATTAGGATTTGAGCATCTGTCAGAAGTTATAGTATTCTTCTTTCGGTAATCAGTGGTTCATATTAGAGAGTGTAGACCATGAGCTTTGAAGTCAAGTAAGTACAAGGACACTAAAATAGAGAAATCTTGCTAGCGGGGGATGACAAGAAGCAGGGCATCATGATTTCCATACCATATCTGATAGTTGTTAACTAGCAACAATCATAGAGGAGTCAACCTCTTCTGTTAGTACATGAAAAGTCGGAACATAGTTAGTCAAAGTAGTATCGATTTGCAGATGATATCTCATTGCAAGCTGCAAAGGAAATTCACAGTGACACAAAGGAGTGTATGGCAGTATGGGCAGTGTTTTGTGGACATCTGACCCTAATCAAATCTAAGCTGTTTGGTCTCATACCCATATGATATTTTCATGCTTTATCACGGAAGGATCTCTAGGTGTGACATCCTATGATGCTCATTAAAAAACTTAACATACATCATTCGGCCATTTCAAGTAATGCCAGTTATAAAATGGTATCATTCCTTCTAGCAATGATGGATGAAACAAGAGCTTTTCGAATGATGAGCTGTCCCTAGCTATCAATGAGGTGACTATATGAAAAAGAAGTGGCTTGATGAGTTTTTTTTACTTGATTGCATTGTAGAAAGATTGGAGAGTAAGTGGAATTGTCTAAGTAGCTAAATTTAATCTAATTGGCAAAGTGTCCGAAGTCCACTTCCAGATAAACGTTTTCAATTTGTGTGGAAGATCAGATACCCAGTGACTGCTTATAGATAATACAGGTATCTAGTAGAAATAAAATTCTTTAAAGCATTATCTTATTTACAGTATGGGGGTTTATGCGCCCCTTTATTTGTAAAACAATATAGTGTCCGTTTAGGATGAGCTGTGAATTTAGAGTTAAAGGTTGGGATTTTTTTAAGTCGTGATAACTTCTCCAAATCTGTAATGCTAAATTCTATTGTCGGTTTATGTTCTCCGATCTTTGATGCTAAACATTAATGCTTTTCCCAGACACACCCATAATTATATTGGAAATAAGCCATTTTATTTCCCAAAAAATTGTTGAAGTGATGAGTTTTTCATACACAAAGGGATTTAGAAAAATTGTGTAGCGCTATTCTTTTCACATGACACAATATTGATGAAATGTTGTGACGAGTGTGCAGCGGAGTGAAAAAACTAAGAAAATGAGAGACTGTTTATGTAGTTCGGTCAAAATGACCTACATCCATGAGCAGGAGTAAGAAATTTCCACTATGATCGAAGAGAGGAGAAATTTCCACTATGATCGAAGAGAATTATAAGAGAACGCTCAAATGCGTCACAACCCTTAAATCCAATTACAACCGAACATTCAAAAGAATTTTCTAGTGTTAACACTTAAGAACAAGAGTTCACTAAAATCTCTACAAGCAAATACAAGTCTTATTTGCTTCTTTTTAGTGTGTTTTTACAAGGTGAAGAAGGAGCCTATTTATAGGTTGCAACTATGACATCACTTGTAAACCAGTGAAAGGAACTTCACCATAGCAAGAATGAGTCTCCATACTTTAGACAAAACTTATCTTCTCCATGCTCTGAGAGGACATATCTTGTCCATACCCTTTTGCCAATCAAGACAAGCTTTACTTGCAGGCCATCACAAATAGTAGTCCATACCCATGTCCTTATCAGTTTCTTCCTCGAGCATGTAAAGTAAATTAAAGGCAATTATCATTCACAATTCTCCAACTTGACTTTAGTTTTAAGTCAATATACTTAGTAAAATTTCCACCTCTTGTCAAAACGCCCTTGCGGGTCTCAAGTCTCTCGAACATTCCCCAAGTCTAAGCAATGCTTGAACTTAGTGGGTAGCAGCTTCGTTAACATGTGTGCTGGATTTTATGTGTAATCACTTTTGAACCTTTCAGTGAAGGCAGTTTCTTCATTTTATGTCTAATCAACACTAGACAATACTTTAGACTTATTGGAGAACAGTTATAACAATTAAGTGAAAATATAAAAAAAACAAGGAATTGTATTTACTTTTATATGTCATTACTGTGATAAAAAGTTCAGGTCCTTCCAACTTCCCTGACCGGGTCGCTATACAGTTCAAGGTATCAGTAAACAGTTTGGCCATTAATCTTGGATAGGCTATGATATCCATACAGAGTATATCCGGGCTACAAACTTGGCATGCATATCTGTTCACGTTTGGATGACCATGCATGTTTACCGTTGTTGTGGTTAGAAGGGGCATGTTTTTTTAATGCTACAAATTTGACATTGGAAATCCAAATGGTAAACAATTGAATTTCAGGTTATCTGATCAGCGGTTCCTTCCGTCAAACATTGCTTCTGCACACTGCGTTCTAGACTTTTAGAAATTAACTGAGTGCAATGGGAGATAAAATTTCTAGGAGCATATTCCAATATATGTATGCTCCCTAGTATTAAATGTAAACTCATATATATATGTTTATTACTCCCTCTGTCCTAAAATTATTGAAACGCTTTCCTTTTTGGACCGTCCCTAAATTATTGAAACGTTTCCTCTTTTAGTAACTTTTTACACATTCATTTACCCTATTATCCTTTAATAAAATGACTTTTAGTTACTTTTCTTACTCATTTCTCTTTATAAAGTTTCACTTTTTCATTTCCACCATTTTTTATTTTTGAATGAGAGGTATATTTGTCAAATTTTATCATATCTATATTCATCTTAATCTCCGTACCGAAACAAAAGGTTTCAATATTAAAGGGACAGAGGGAGTATAATAGTAAAAAGGATCCAAATGGCCGGGTTAGCTCAAGGAGTATCTCAAACTCACTTGTAAATTTTGCAGGAAGCAGAAATAATATTCAGTCTTAAATTGGATGAGAAGATAACTTCTTTGGAAAAGAAAAAGGCTAACACATTGAGTGTTAATGCAGATCGATCATGCTCATTGTAGTGTTCTGTGCGTACTTAAAATTTTTACTAGAGATTCATCTGACAATAATCAAGTGTATGCAGTCTATGTTGTTTATAACTTGAGATTAATTAGTTATCTTAACTTGAAATATATGCTAGTTAATTAGATGTTCAGAGCAATCATATGAGTAAAATATTGGTTTATGTTACCTATTTTTGAAGACCATGCATAAATCTGAGGTCCGAATCTTCCATATCACCAGGTGCATTTAATGTTTGCATTGGAGCTTGCATGTTTTGCTTTCCTCTAAGAAACTGAAGATGTCTGTTTTTTTGCTTTACTTTATTCTATGCATGTAAGGTTAAAACATGGAGAGTAAAATAGGTTTTACAAGCTTCTCTCCGTTTAGCGTGCATGAGGTTTCTCCTACTGTCCTACAACTATATAGAGTATTTGTTTTGACTTTCTGAATTATTTTTCTTGTACTACTTATTTCGTTCTGTTTCACCATTGATGGACTTGCCCTAGCTAGAGAGAAGTAGTGCTAATTAAAGGCTTAATTACCTTGCGAATTTGCATATTTAGTTTTAGCATATATATATATATTTCCTTTATGGTTTTTGTGCAGTTATGTATTTCATGTTTGAATAAATTGAGTACCTATTCCAGTTGATTATATATACTACCTCTGTCAGACTGACACAAATGGATTGTTCACTTTCCTTTGCAAATTAGAAAGGAAAAGTGATCATTCATTTGGAATAACGGGGAGAGTTGTATATATGTATTCAATGAGAGAAAATTGTTGGAAAAAAAGTGGCAAACAAATAATTTTCTTCTCCAAACACCATTTACGCGCAACGGAAACAAATAATTTCGATCAAAACATGTACACAACAACAGTTTAACGTAGTTCAACTCTTAATTAGCTTACGTCCACGGATGAGAGAAATCCACTATAACATCTTTGACATGATATGAGAACTACAAAAGACTCTCGTCCCAATCATCTCGGCTTTCGGACCTCTTTTCTCTTCTTTCACCATCACATCTTGTCTCTCCACCACATTGGCTTTTCTCTCATACCTAAACCCTAACATAATTTGTCTTTATATAGCCTACACAAAATCCTAATCACATTCTAATTAGGAAAACACAATCTTACTTAAACTAGAACTCCTAAACTTACTCACAAAAAAAACAATCCTAAGCAAACTTGACATTCTAAACATATCTAATTAAACACACTCATGTAATTAACAGCCTAAACAATTTGGGCTAATTACACTGTAAGTCATCCAACTTTCATAATTAAATAATTTGAGTCAATATTCAACAAAAATAAGTAATTAGAGTAATACTAGTATTTAAATATATATATATAGTGGGGGATAATAAGACAAAGAAACAGAGATAGACAAATAGATGGAGAAGGAGAGGAAAGTTTGTTGTCGTTTGAGAAGATTAGAAGGTTGGAATCATGTGGAAGGCATTTAATGCATGGTTAGGGTCCCTTACTTAAATAATCCTTAAACTTCAGCTTCGGTCGGATCTCGTTTACTGCTCACCTACATTAATTGCTTTCAGAATCATTACCTCTAATCTAATCTTATCTAATCTCCATCATTCAATTCTTCATCAGATGTATATGATCTGTCACAACTCACACGTACTGCCAATATTGCTACCTATTCTTGCATTGCATCTACTAATTACACCTTCTACAAAAGATAAAACACACTTAATTCAGAAAATATACATAAATCTGTATATGACATCGCTGTATGGTAAAGCTTTGGTTTCGTAGCATCAACTTCGAAGCAGTCCGTGTTTAAAAATCAACTACTATTAGGAGTATATATCATGTATAGTTGCTGCAATTAATTAATGCTCATGGACTGATCATGAGTAATTTTCCAGTTACAATTACTCTAGCATGCAATAGAGCTACGAATATATATATATATATATATATATATATATATATATGACTCAAGGATAAAAGTCATAGAACATACACCAAGACTAACATGACTTCTAGGAAATGGGTGTTGTTAATTAAACTGTTATTAGGTTCCTACGTACACGCAAGATAGCTACTTGGTAGTTGATTTGCCGTGTATACGGTGCTACTGTACAATACACATGGTAAAAAAAATATTTTCATTGAAATTCTGGTACATCTTTGTCATAAAAAACCAATGCATTTTTATTTTATTTTAAAGAATCTCATTATTTTCCTCTTCTTGAATGGGCTGTTTTCATAAGTCGATTTTTTGTGGACTATTTCGATTTCTGGCTGATGTATGCATGTCAAAAAGTCCTTCCCTGGCTGTAGTTTAGAAGTTGGAATTGCATGTAGCCTCTCTATAGTACTCTAAAATATACATCTGTGAGAGAGGATTTGTAACATTTCCTTTTTAACGTCTAATAATTTAATTTAATTTGTTTAGTTTTTTTTGCTTCAGTTGTTTATATGTTGCATGTGCAACTGCTGCCGATTGAACCCAGATGGCTGGACTGCACTTGATTTTTGTCTGTTTGGTGTTTAAGTTTGAGCTTTTAGGCCTGTGGAGGTACTTCTTTTTGGTGTAGTTCGTTTTAGTGCAATAGGAAGTAGTTGCATGTCAGGTTTAGTTGTTGGTGTTTGCTGTTTTGTTTTTAGGTGTTTTGTTGAGTCTTCTCCAAGGCGTTTTATTTCCAGGAGTACTGTCAATTCCCAAATTACTCTTTTGGGAGCTAGCTAGGTGTAATTCTTTTTTATTAAAAATATTATAATGCTGTTAAAAAACATTTTTTTTTTAGAACTTTTAAACAAGTTCTTACCCACAATAATTTGAGTCAAACATTTATATATGTATAATCAAATTGTGTATATAAAATGCAAGCTTCGTTAATTAGGCAGATTAGCATTCTGGCTAGCTAGGTTTTAATCAGTTTCCGTGAAGATAAGTGTTAGTATGGTTTTTCTAAAATCAAATAGCTCTACATTAATGTAAAGTAAAATTAGGTTATACATGTTGATCAAGCTGCTGGATGTTTATTTATATAACACAGTACTGATCTGTCTGTTTCCAGGGAAAAAAGAAAAGAAAAGAAAAGAAGAAGTTTTAAGTAGTGGTGAAGGAATCGAACTCTGTATTAATTCTGGGAATCTCTAGATATCTTAAGTTTGCAGCTGCATCATGCATTTGATTATTCTCTGATTTCTATGAGCATTAATTCATCACCATATATTAGTATATTGTTTGTTAGTATTTCAAGATTAAAAATGGTAAAATTGTTGTGGGGGAGAAAAGTCCAATTAGCTAGTAACATCGTGATTCGCAGATGCATGGGTTAGTGTAACGAGAGAGAGAAATTAAGAGTTAAGAGAGAGAGAGAGAGTGGGGCGTAGGAAGCTGGTTTCCATGTGAATGTCCGCCAACAAACATTCACGTCGTCGAGCCCATTTCTCATGGAGTACTAAGTAGTCTTGGTCCTGGTTAGGGTTTCGCAACCCCACCCACCCAGCACCTGCGCTGCATTTATGTTTTGAAACCACAATTCCTTAATTACCTACCTACTCTAATTCATCATTAACCATACTATATAGTACTATATACTAACTCCATCATAATTAACCTGCTTCTTCTTTTTAATTTCATCACTTCATTTTCTATTTTACTTAATTCCTATTTAGCTTAATTAGTTTAGTAGTATCAAATTTTCGAAGAAGACAGCCAGGTGCATATATAGGGAGAAGAGTGATGATCAGGGAGGTGAGGGGCTATTAAATTACGTTGCGTATTAGCTCATGGGGCGGGGCAGAGCGGATACTAAGAAAAATAGTATCCGTCATCCATTCCTAAGTATACTTAATTATTTATCCTATAATTTTTTTCGATATATATATAAAGATGTTTTAAAATTTTGTATTATAAATATGTAGATCTAGAGTATAAAAAAGAGTAAAAGTAGTTTGCACAAATAAAACAACGTGACATTCTAAATCATGTGTCATTATTGTAAGAAATGAGTTTTCACACATTGTATAAAAGAAAATTCAAAGGAAAATTGAGATTAAGTATGAATTTTTAGATAATTTATTTGTAAATAGGCATATATGGATCGGTTCTGGTATCTACGGGTTTCTAAAATTAGAACCCATGGATTATCAGTTTCTTCGGTTCACGAATTTTTTGATTTCGGATCATGCGGTTCGGATCGGTTCGTCAATTTTGCAGGTTTTTTGAACATCCCTAAGCTCATTTAATTCCAGATGCTACTCATCTTAATTTAGTTTTTGTGAAATTAGAAGAAAAAAAATACTGTTCAGATTAGCAGTGGTATTAGTATATAAGTATATATCATGGGTTGCCTGGAAGCTAGAGGAGTGAGTCAAAGAAACAGCGTGAAACACACTTCTGTGTCTATAGAAGCCAACCCATGGCGGTGGTCAACTGGTTTTAGCTAACACCACCCCTGCTTTTCCGTAGAAAATTAGCAACCCTGGCTAGCTTAATTATTAGTATAATTTATTTAATTATTGGCAAATAACAATTGGGGACGGTGAACTTATATTAACTTTGAAATGTGCCAAAAGTCATCATAATATATAAATTTGTAAATCGTCTTTGTTAAACTATGAAACTTTGTTTTCAAGGTTCTTTGATTTAAAACCAGAGTTTTCCATCATTTAGAAGTTAGTGATACTATCAAACATTTATAAAAAAAAATTAGAAATGAAAACTGAAAACGTTTTTCACAACTAAACGGATTCTTAACATCTTTAAGATCAAATTAATAGAATTACTGTTGCAAAGATTATATGTATTTGTGATTAATTAGCACTAATTAAACATGCATGTGGTTGATTAATTAGTATGTAGTAGTAACTCCGCATCTCAAAAACCTTGATATGTATTCCTTTTTAAGTTGGTATACATACATAGATATATTCGGAGAAAAATTTCACACCAAATATAACTATTATTACACTTAACTTACATATAACTATATACATTTACTTTAAAAAAAAGCTACTTTTATGTTATACTATATGTCTATTTTATTTTATTAACTTCATGTTTAGTCGGATCATGTATGGAGGGAGTATTTTAGTGAAAATATAACCATGCTTGCTGAATAACCAAGTAATTACTTGAAGCCAAGCCAGCCCTGTAGTATAAATAGCGGATTGTACTTGTACATATTCTCTTCATCTCTAAGCTACCTAGCTTTCAAAACAACATTACATCTCATAACACCTTCCCTGCACTTGCCCCTGTACCTTGATCTCCTGAGCTGATATATAATTAAGAGAGAAATTAACCACCTGCAGCATGCATATATAGTTTGCTAGCTATCTGTTATATATACATACACCCTAAAGATCATATATTATCGATCCATCAGACAAAAATTATAGATCAATCCAATCCAATCCAAAATATCCAATTATATAAGTATGGTGAGTGGGTCTTCTTCACCTTGCGCCTCCTGCAAGCTGCTGCGGCGACGATGCGCTAAGGATTGCATTTTCGCTCCTTACTTCCCTTCTGATGATCCACACAAGTTCGCAATCGTCCACAAAGTCTTCGGCGCTAGCAATGTCAGCAAAATGTTACAGGTACGTCCATACGTAAATGACATGATATATATGATTAAGTAGGTAGCTAGGTAGTGAGTGAGTAATGTATGTATGTATGTATACAGGAGTTGGCGATTGAGCAGAGGGCGGATGCAGTGAGCAGCTTAGTATACGAAGCGAATGCGAGAGTGAGAGACCCTGTTTACGGATGCGTAGGTGCCATTTCTTACCTCCAGAACCAAGTGTCCCAGTTGCAGATGCAGCTGGCGGTGGCTCAGGCTGAGATCCTCTGCATTCAGATGCAGCAACAAGAAGAGGCAGCTGCAGCTGCAGCTCCCGCCTTGCAGGCCTCTCTTCATCATCATCAGCTCGACCATTCATCACTTCTTTCATCATGTACCAACAGCAGCTTCACCAACAGTTCTATCGCGCTACCTGCTGCTATTTCTCATCATTACGGCCTCAACTTCCCTAATCCTGCTGCTGCCAACCAGGACCCAGCTCTCAAGAGAGAGTCTCTTTGGACTTAATTATTCACAAATTAGCTAGTAGTATTAATCAGTTTAATTATTTTCCCTAATCTATCTATCTATAGGCCTAGTTAGTTAATTAGCTACCACTACTTAATCACTTGTTAGTTACGTTAGGGTACTAGTCTGTCCAGTTAAGTTAATTTCTGCTAGCTAGCTAGAATTAATGTTAATGCATCCATGAACCAGCTATTTTTCATCTCTCAGGTCGGTGATTTTAATTCCTTCAATTATATATTTTGTTACATTAAGTACTAGCTATTTTTTATATCTTAATCGGTTTGAAATTAAGTTAAGCTTAATTATAACTTCAGATTCCTATCTAGATTAAACTATACATGCATGCACATGTGCATGTAAAGCTAGCTAGCCAGCTTCGTGTTGTGTATATATGTTGTTGACTTGACTTTTTGTATATTCATCTAGCTAGCTAATTTGATAAAATAAAAGAAAAAGATATACTACTACTACTAGGGAATTGATCGAAGTGGAAACGCAAGTTTATGCAAGATAGAAATACTATGCTGTATACAACGAACCAGCTGAATATTTGCGTTTCTTTTTAATTTCTTCATACAATTAGGAAGGGTAATGGAGAGATTATTTGCGGAGGGGTTATATCCATCTCCATCATCCGTGGATTATTTTACCTCTACGATTTGCGGGTATTTTTTTAGCGGAGATAAATTTCCCTTTACCTTCACCATCCATGGATTTTTTCACACCCGCAGAGTATCCGTGAATATTTTAATATTAACATTTCATAATTTTCAACTGCTAGTTTTAAAAATAATCACACTTATTAATTAGAGATGTTCAACATTTTAATATACGAGATTAAATAATTTATATGTAAATTATAATTTAATATTTATAATTTATAAATATGTTTTTTTTTTGAATTTTTTTAATAAATTATTTCTAATAAAAAGTTGAGTCTACCACAGTATTAAAAAAGAAACACATCATTTTTTTAAGGACCGAAGGAGTACATAATAGTATCTTAACATTTAAAAACATATCAATTTATTTATGCTACAAACTAAGAATACTGAAGAGATTATATAGATAAATGTAACTAATCAAAGATTTTTTTGGCATAATTAGTATGAATAATGAGCTAGCAGGTTGCGGATATCCGCGGATGGTAGAGCTCCGCGGTGCGGAGGAGTCAAATCCACCTCCACCTTCACGAACCTTAGCGGATCAGAAAATAATCCATATCCACGTACCGCAGATTTTATCCGCGGAATAAATCCACAATATGCGATGCGGATCTCCGCGGATTGCGGTTTACTCCAACCCATTGTCATCCCTACATGTACAATGCTCCAACCAGGGGTGTAAAATGAATCGAGCCGTTTGAGGGTCAGTTCAACCTCGAGCTCGAACCATATTAAACGAGTTGAGCTTCACGAACCCGAGTTCGAGTTGAAATTTTGATTCGGATATTACAACGAGCCGAGCTCGAACCATTAAGGTTTGGCTCAAGCCAATTCACGAGTCAGTTCGAGTTATGAGTGTAGAACGAATTGAGTCATTCGTGAGCCAGTTCGAGCTCGAAGAGTCTAACCACGTTAAACGAGTCGAGCTTCACGAGTCACGAATGCAAAGAAGATGGCAACTTTGAGATAATTTACAACTTAATTTTTAGTTTTTTCCTATTTTAATAATTAATTAGATACTTAAATTTTTTCAAGCCTTCAAACTATCAAGCCGAGTTCGAATATTAGACGAGCGGAGCTCCAGTGTTTTTTGAGCTTGGTTCGAGCGAACTCAAACTCGAACCGAATTTCACGAACTCGAACTCAAACTAATGATATTCGGGGTTTGCTCGAATCGTTTCCCTAACCACAACATTACGTTACTATAGAAATTGATCTTGCTAATTCTATATTTTATTGTAATCGTCTCATTTCAGTCTTCTGATTTACGCAAGATTCTGAATTTGCAATCCCCCATAGGCCACCAATTTTAATATTTGATGAATACTTGTCATTAATCCTCTATTTTTTAGAATTTCCCGCACTTTTCTCGACTCTAAAGCATTTGGTGTCCTTTTACAACTCCATCCAATTACTGAAAATTGATGTGGTATCTTCATCCTTGGTCCTTATTTGACCGTGGAACCATACGTGAAGAATCGGAATCGGAATCTTAAAAAAAAAAAAAAAAAAAAAAAAAAAAAAAAAATCAGCCCTCGTGTTCAGAAAATACCTAACCAAAAACATTTAAAATAAAAGAACTCATAATTTAAAGCATTCATTTAAAAAATATGATTAATGGGAATTATTATTATTTATTTTATTTTTCTAATACTTGAGTTAAATATTGAATCTTGAAATATAAAAATTAATATTATTTGAGAAAGAATGGAGTATGCACGTAAATAACTCACAAATACATTTTTTTTTTTCTGTAAAAAGAGTTACTTTCATTGTCTCACCAAAACTCATACATTTTACTCTTTTTTGTTTATCCTACCAAAATTAATATGTTTCTTAAGAAAGGAAACATCTTTTACATCAACTTTACTTTATACAATTATTTCTCTTCACATTCCAAAAAACTACTTTTTTATCTTTTTCTTTTAACATGGAATACTCATTTTATTAATGAAGAATCATTATAAGATAAGTCGAGAACGACGAAAGATTCAAGTACCAAAAATAGACACAAGCAATCCAATCCACTAAGAGTGAAATTACTACACAAGTAGCGTAATTACGCAAAGCCAAAACCACTCGGATCAGACTCGTCTGTACTGGCCTCCAAAGACAAAGCAAATTCATGACGATGGTCATGATCACTATGACGGATAAAAGATATAGAATCCTGCATCTGGTACCCCTGCATGCCCAAACTGAGCTAATTACTACCGGCATACCATAATGAGTTAAGAGGAGCACTAAGCACAGTAACAAAGGTGAGTGTAGCAAACCACCATAACAACATCCAAAACGACAAAGCAAAATAGAAAAAAGATCCAACAAAAAATAACCGAAAATCAATAGAGGGTCATGATGCAAAGTATACTAAAAGAAACAAAAATATAAAAAACTAGAAAAAATAATACGAGGCCCTCTCAATAAAAAAGAAATAGACAAAGAGTCATCAAGGCTCGCTGTTGGGCACTGAGTCCCCCGACCCGACCAAACGAAGCTCCAGAGCTGCGCACTCCTTCCAAGGATTTTCACAGGCAATGAATTTTGGTGCCGCACACCTGACCTCCAACCCTTAACATTCTCAACAAATAGCAACTTAACCACACAATCGTCCAACGCAGACCGTAAATCACGATGGACAACAACACCCTCCAACACCGGTGACACACGCCGAAATCGCATGGAGCACAACAACGATCTAGCACAAGGTGGCCCAACAAGCGGAGCGCAACCCTCCATTGAAGCACCCAAGTTCGTTGTGCAAGGGAGAGGCAGCCGACGACAACATCGACCCAACACCAAGACATAGGCGACGTCAACGATAGAGGGACCCGAGAGTAGGAGCATCGAGAGAGAATCGCACGACCCAAGCCCACCCCGCAATCGAACTTGCCATGGATCACCAGGACAAGAGGACGTCGCGCCGTGGATATGAGAGGAAAGTGGAGGTGGAGGTGACCGTCACGTGGCCATGGTGGCCATGCTGATACGGCGACGCCAGAGATAGGGCTAAAAAACCCTAGGAGCATCGGGCCGTATCCTAAATTACTTTTATCTTTTATACTTACTTTACCTTATTATCTTATATTTATTAATCTCCGTGCATAATTAAATGTATTATATTTGCCTTAATAAAAAAAATGTATTATGTTTGCTCTATTACATAAAAATCCCAAAAGAAAAAATTGGGAAAAAAAGTACGTAACTCCTAAAAGAACAAATTTTAAAATATCAATATGTGTTATTGATTCATTATGATCCAAAATTGGTTCCGCAAGAGTGCTGCACATGAGTGTTTCCATAGATTAGAATAATCTTCATATAATAAGATCAAACGCCAATAAAAAAACGATCTTGTTAACAGTATCTCTGGGACATTTCTTAAAATGTTATTTTTATTTTTATTTTATGTATCAAATTTTTTTTTTTTTTGTTTAACTATAATTATTATTATTTTTATAAAATTGACTACAATTATTATATATGTAGAGAGAGAAAAAAACAAAAACAAATTTATCTTTAAAAAGTGCTTCTTGAATATCTGTTAACATTTCTGTAAAAAAAATAACCCCCGAACTCCATTAAATACTCCTCCATCATCAAATAATTGATACAGTATATTTGATATTGCTGTTTATTCATCATCAGCTCATTATCAGAATGGTGACTGTACTCTTTGAAATACGCCATGGAATGAGTGAATTACACACCTGGTGTTCATCAAAATCAATCATAACTCATCGCTTGCAGGAACTTAATTACAATTGCAAAGCACAAGCAAAAAGTTGCCTCCATCATATTCAAGATTGCTCCAACCAGCAACATGGCTGCTCCAATTTTCCTTACGGATGCTGGAGAGTAGATCAATGCAAACCAACATGCATGTAAAATCTTTTCACTGATTTACCTCTACCGGGTTCATGATCGATGTTTTCGCTGGCGTGCTGCAGGATTCAGCAGACTCGGTAGAGACAACAGGAGGCGGGTGCAGCTCAACGAAGGCCTTGTTGCCATCACCGAAGCTGCCAATGCATATCGTATCACCACGGCCATGCCAGATGCCATCTTGGACGTTGTTCATCTCCAAAGTTCTTGATTCCTGTTACATTCATAGGCCGTTTTCGTGTAATTACGTGGTTATGAAAAAGGTAGAACCTTTGTAAGAGTTTCTCATATTGGGATTAAGAAAAGGACCTGAGAAAGTGTGCAGCATGGACAAATGAGATGGTAAAGGCAATCATCCAAAAATCTTTCATTCCCCTGGAGAATCATAAACCAGGAGAGATGATTAAGAGTCATTAGCATGAACTCAAAACAACTAGGGATGTCATAATCATCATCATCATCATCAAACAACACCTTAAGCCCGACTATGTTAGGGTCGGTGGCATGAAGTTTATAGCGGCAATAAATGTAAAAAATTAGTTGACGCTATAAATTCATGCAAAAGCATAGTGACAAAATTTTATGTCAGATGCCCTTCCTACCGCAACTTCTTACGAATGAATAATGAGATGAAGTTTTAAACCGTATATCATCATAGGCTTTTCCACTTGTATGGAAAATATCATGAGACCACGATGAGTTGAGATAAGCAGGACAATTTTCTTGTTGTTTCAGTGGCAACAACTTTTCAAAGTAGCTTCTGCATTTTGAAAAAACTATCTACGTTTAGTTGTAACTGTTGATCTTAACCATTAAAAAATTATCCAAAACGTTACAACTACTTGAAACATCTATTACTAAACGAGATCCAATGGGTGATCATTTGAATGTTTGTAGTCAAACTATAATCAAACAAAACATCCTTAACATATAGGCCAATGAGCAATTGTCAGGTGACAAATAATGTTGTTATGAACCAAAGTTGAGAGCCTAAACAAAGAAGATATCATAATTCTTGACAGACTGGACCAACAAGAAGTGCACATTCTAGACAACAACAGAGGTAACAAATAATGCAAGATCAGTGAAGAAAGAAACAAAACTAGTTGACCAAATGTTTAGATAAGTTCTCACCCTTATATTGAACTTCCTTTTCATCTGTACACGGATGAAACCCAGGTATGCTCCAATGGATAACAAAAACGCCAGACCCATATACAAATAGCACTGGCGTTTGGTCACAGCAAAAGCAATCAAATTGGAAAATGCACCAATGGCAAGAAAGAAATACAAAGTTCCCTGCAAATTCACATGAATGGAAAGACATAAAAAATATCATTTGGCATTTACAGAGAAATTGGAAGAGTAAAAAGTGAAAAGATTGAAGATGTAATTGAGGCAGAGTTAGAAATTCACCTGGAGAAAATATGAACTGAAGCCAGCTCGTCTCATGTTCTTCCCGAATCTGTAGCATGGGCAACTGCAACATAAAAACCATAGCTTGAATCCAATATAGGAAAATTGAACAGGGTTTTTACAAAAACCAAAGCTTGAATCCAATATAGGAAAATTGAACTGGGTTTTTACAAAAACCAAAGCTTTTCTTTTTTTAGACAATATGGTTTCACTTTCAGGAATAAAAGAATAAAACAGGAAGAAAACAAAGAAAACGGCGCGACCCTAAGAAAACGGAAATGGGGTTGAAGAAAGTTTCTTCCTTTTTTTTTTTTTTTTTCCTTTTTCCATTTCCAATAAAGAATGGAACTTTGAGCTTGAAACCCAGAATCAGTAGATGAAGAAAGCAACCCACCAAAGAGATTCAAGACCAACACGACGGTCATCAAAGCAGTCGAGAACAACTTCACCTTCCCACATCCTGAAGATTCCGCCGCCGTAATCGCCGTCGTGGTCATCGCCGCCGGAATCTCCGAGATCGCCGCCGCTGAGCTTGGCCCATTTACCCTGCGTCTGAAGCGCCACCGTGGAGCAGAGGACATCAAAGTCCAGAACCGCCGTGTCCTCTACTAACCTCGCCTCCTCCTCCTCCTCCGCGGCGGCGGCAACCCTCTCCAATTTACCGGAATGGGCCATTTCGATTTGGAACGAAGACGGCGAAAGCTCGCTCCTTTCCTTCAATGCCTTTACCTTTGTTTGTTGGGCTTGGAAACAAATGCATTCAATGATTCGCCATTTTTAAAATTTTAATGGTGGGGCAGAATAGAAGAGAATAATATGGAGGGAAAATTGGGTTTTGGTTTTTGGTTTTTAGTTTTCCGGAAAGTAAATTGTACTAGATATACTTAAACTATAGTCTTTGTTACAAATTTATATCTGAACTAAAATTTGTTGTAAAAGTGATTCTAAAGTATGAGTATGTTGCAAATCTATATCCGCGACTTAACATCCGTTAAAACTTAACGGAATTTGGGAGAAAAATGCTCAAATTGACCCTTATGATTTCTAAAATGTGTTGAACATCCCTCTAACTTTATAATTTCATTTTTTAGTCATTATTCTTTATCACATGTGTATTATTTCAAATAATCTTCGTAAATTATTCATATTAATTTTAAATTGATTCTAAAATATCCAAAAAAATATCAAATATGAAAATAATTTTTTT
>JBBYHH010718800.1:0-17429 GCA_038382905.1 Daphne laureola
ACCAAGGATTCGGATGTGACCCCCTTATGCCAGAGATGACACCAGTGGGAGAAAGCGCAGTTATGTACTTTGGTTGTTCAGTCTGACTGGTTGGCCAAAGTCAGGGAGGCACAAGACAGAAATGATGGATTGAAGAAGATCTCGGGAGAGCACCGCGGAGCACCAAGCCTATTCTTTTAATACAAGCAGAGACTGTTGTATTTCAGGGGACGGCTGTATGTACCAGATGAGGCGGCTCTCCGTGACGAGATCTTAGAGGAAGCACACACAAGCAGGCTGAGCATCCTCACATCAGTTGGACGCCATTTCACCAAATTCATACTCAGTCAGCAATTTAGAACACCAAACCAAACGGTAATGCCAAACGGAAATTCAAAAAATAATTATAATGGCAAAAACAAACCAATTTTCAAAATAATATTAAAATTTGATCAAAATACAAATGTGAATGCTAAAATTATATTTTTTCCCGTAAAATATATATGGAGGTGTTTCCAAGGCGGTGAATCAAATTGAAGAAAAAACAAAACGAGGTGTTTCCAAAGCGGATAAATGGAGGTATGAAAATGAAAATTGGGTGTGGATTTGGAGTTGGAGAAGGGAAGGAAGGAGTTGAGAGAGATGTAGTAAAATTTTGTTTTAGATTTTGAAACTTTGAAGGTACCAAGCTTTAAAATTGTGATTTTTCAACTAACCAAACAACCAACGTCCACTAATCAAGAATCACAAATTTGATTAGTTTAAGATCTCAGGAGTGAATTGAATACCTCTCTTCACAACACAAGGTGATGTGATGCCACTTGCTGCTCCAAGAAAAGAAAAGATGAACTTGATTGGGGGTGATTTTTCACTTCCAAAATGGTTGTTTTATTTTGTATTTCTGTGTATCTGAATATATATATAGAAAGCAATAGTATGCATCAGCAGAGGCTGGTTTGAGTTTTTCTTCACCCCCTGCTGGCTCACTCGTGATTTACGCTAGATTAACAATTGCGACGTCAATCTTGATAGAAATACTTTTGTTTTTAGTCTTCCAATCTCCTAGACGTTGCCTTGTGATCTACGTTAGATCAACAACAAAATGACAGACCACTTGTAGAAAACAAGGCAAGGCGATATTGTTGGATCCTTTAACTCTAGCGTTCACCTCGTATTTCATTTCATTTCATCATCATTATTGTCACCACTTTAGGACTACAGCTGATACAAGTTCTTACATCTGCGGTTAAAAGTTAAAACAGATCCTGGTTAACTGCCAATCAACCTTGGTCCCTGAATGAATCCCCTTTGCAAGTCAGAGGTGTCAAACTTAGAAACACCAACACAATTTGCTTCACATTTCTTTCTATCTTGTAAAGTATGATATTCATTGCGTTAGATGAGCAGGAGCTCATACAATAACTAGGACTAGGATTTGTATGAAGTATTCAAGTTGACATACAAAATAAGTCCTAGAAAAAATTGTTAGTTAAGACTAGAATTTTACATTTTGGTGTATGATTATGGACAGATGCAGAATGTAAGCAAACTGGTGATAGAAGTAAAGCATCAAGTTTTGAGGTTGTCAGGGTTGCCTCTACTGAGACGTATCTGGAATCCATTCACTAACCGAGCAGAGGGAAAGAAAGACATCCGATCTTCCTTAACTTGAGTCCACCTGGTTGCAAAAACACAAAATGCATTAGTACTTCATAGAGATAGAGTTGAGTATGCTAAGAAATATCATAACTAATCATGTTTATGCAATGTATATATAGTACCTGTAAGTAGTGATGAAGTAACGCAGGAAAAGTGCGATTTGTAGGCGAGCTAACTCGGCTCCTGGACAAAACCGAGCACCTCCACCAAAGGGACAGAAAACTGGGCTGTTTCTCCAGTTTCTCTTTTCCTTCATTAAGTAATGAACCACATGCATTTCTATCTTTAGAACCATATGTAGCCACTAATAGTACATCATTAAGCTATATAAGATTCGTTTCAAGTCAGGAAAAATGAACCTCATTTTCAGGGGCCATCCACCTCCAAGGATTGAATGAGGTAGCTTCCTGGTATAAATTCTCATCTAAGTGCACTGCCGAGAGAAATGGAACTACAAAGCATCCCTTGGGAATAACAAAGTCTGTTGAATAAAATAATCACCATCATCATTCTATATGTCTCAGTTACATGAAAAGCTTTGATTTTTGTATATATATATATATATGACGAATGGTTGCAGGATGTTACCTTGGTATCTGACATCAGTTATGGCTTTTCTCATTAACCAAATCGCAATGCCTCCCAGCCGCAAAGTTTCATCTATAACCTGTATGCATCAATTGTTATTTACACATTGAGTAAGGAATCAATTGCTTACTTAGGTTGGTAGCTAGCTACTTACGCATTGAGTGAATGGCATCGCTTTGTAATCTTCCCATGTTAGCTTCTCATCTCCATGCTCGCATTTTATTCCCTCCTGCTCTTCCTGTTGCATAAAAATAAAGAAATGCTTGCTATATATTATCTCAAGCTGTAAAATGTTTTCAAAATTAAATGAATTGAAGCAGTTGGGATGACATACAAGGAGCTGCTGCATTGCTAGAGGACATTTGGTGAGGAAGTATACAGCAAACAACATAGTTTTGGCTGTGGTCTCATTTCCAGCAAAGAGGAGATTAATGATGAAATCAGCAACAGCATCATCTGGTAAATTTTCTTCCTCTACAAGTCTCCCCAACACCCCGTTCCCAATTTCTCCTGCACCTTCTTGCTTTCGCATCTTAATCGTCTTGCATATTTTGCTTATGATTATCTTCCTAGCCTTCTCCACAAAAATGAAATCACATAAAAAAGTTTGTCTTGATATATATATATGAAATCACCATACATGAGAATACTGTCTTATTTATGCAATTTTCAATACATACCTTCATTGCAGAGTGGTAAGCGAACCCGGGAATGTTGATTGGAAGAGAGAGACATCCATCTACAAAGTCAGAGAAGAGTTGAGCCATCTCCTCAATCTCGGATTCACTCGAAACACCAAGCAGTTGATTAACCATTAGATGAATGGCTAGCTGCAGGGCATGATGAGGTGAAAAAAGTGTGAAACAACTGATTATCCAACCAAGGTTCATGTGATCAGTACTACAATTAAACATGATTATATATGTACTAGCTACTTGCCTTCCTGCAAACATCTTGGAGAGAGATGACATGGTGGTCTGGAAAACCCTGCAGGGTATTATGCAGAACAGACTGGATATGGTTCAAAAAGCCGGACTTGATGAGTTTGTCGAGGCGCATGATGTTGGAGGCGATGCCATGGAGCCGCCTCTGTTGGTCTCCATGGATGGTGATTAATCCATCCTTGCCAACCAAGTCCCTGAAGGATTTGGGATAACTGGACTGGAACAGCTTCCCTTCATTCTGCATCACGTAGCGGTTGAATGAAGGGTCTGTGGACACAACAGCCCATTGCCCGAACAGGCTGCATGAGAACACTGATCTCCCAAACTTGTTTGCTTGCTGCTGGACAAACGCAGGTGGGTAAGAGCTTGCAACTGCACTGCACCAGGTGAAGGTGTGCCCGATGAGCGGCCACCCTCGGCTTCCTGGAGGAAGCTGATCGGTTTTACGCTGCATCTTGGTTTTAAGGAGAAGCCATGCCCCGAGCAGAAGGAGGGGTGTGACCAGAAAAGGCCATACTTGCAGGTACATTTCTGCGTTAATTGGAACTAGCTAGTTAGCCTGTGATGTGAACTTATATAGGAGTATATGACTTAATTACTACAGCTGTAACACGGGATTAGCTAGCTACCTTTTTGAATGGATTAATATTATTGTTGAGCTCCCATCTTGGCTCTCGAGAACGACCAGTCCACCGTTGTTGGAGAACTATTGGGGTTGAGTTCTTGCATGACTGACTATGTATTTGTTTTGTAATTCTTTAACCATCATTCAATAATGGACAAGTGGGTATCTTTCATATGGATGAAGGTGTGGTGTGGAATTTGATGACAAGTTTAAAGAAACCCTTAAAGAATCAAGATTATAATTGATGTTGAAAAACAAAGCGTGGTTTGGTGAGCAAGCATTGCCAAAATCAGATCCTTGGCTGATGGAAGTATGAAAATGTGACAGCAAGATCCAGCTAATATTCTTGACTGGTTTTGAAAGAATAATATTTACTTCCTTTTTCCGTAATCTGCAAAACTGTCTGTTGACCTTTTAACATGTGTGATGCCAGGCTTGGTACTTGCCGTACTCCAGCAACAATAGAATACATCCTTCTAAGTTCCAAATGATGGTGGAGCCACTAGAGATGCTGACAGGGACCTGAGTCATCTGCACATTTCAAATTGCAACTCTTTGTAGTTTAGTTTGTACGACTTCATTAACCAGCAAGTGGAGTGGAGTACTTGGAAATGACAGTAGAGCATCATTCCATGGAGATGGCAATCAGGTCTTTATTCTTCCTTCCGTTTCTCTCTTAACCTACCAAAATCTACAAAAAGACACAACTCATGGATTTGTAAATTTGGTTTTTGTTGTGTTGTGTAACTGCAGCCGAAAGGGGGAATGGGAAAGATAAAGAGTAATTGTACAGTGGGATTCCAGATGGGTGGGGGTAGCTGCAATAAGTGTCACCACTTACACTTATTGTTGTTGTAAAACAAGTTTATGAGTACATGTTACTCAAGTGAGCCCAAACCATTAGAGTCCACCTCTACCTCCACTTCCCCAAGCCCAGCTATCTCAAACTTAACATTACAAAAGGGAGGGAGTACAAAAGAACACATCAATTTATAGGAACTGCCACTTTCAAATTTACATCTTTAATTTTCATACTGTCATTAGTAACTATTTTTATAACATTTCTTAAGAAGTACTAGTATTAATTAAAAATTTATGAAACGTATTTTAAAAAATCAGTGCTACCTTTCTAATATTTCTACAGATACAGCTAAGAAGAATATTCTACTAGCAGCAGTGCAACACATAAAGTGCTTCCCTCTTTACAATTTCCAGTTCAAGCAGCTTAATTACATTACATCACATCACTACTCTCAAACAGGAATCCAATTCCCAACTTTCCACAAAACCAGAGGAAAGAAAGAAAGAAAGAAACCCCCACCAATTGAAAATGCCAGAAAGAAGCCACCAAAAAATGAAAAGAAAAGTGAAAGGTTTGGCTGGGATGAACATCCTAAACAACTACGCCCACTTGCTGAAATTACCCGTCAAGACGTGGCAAAATCTCATCCGCAGATCAACCCCCCAACAACAACATCCTGATCTGACTTTGGGTTACAGCCAGGGCCAGACCCAGACCCAGACCCAGAGCCCTATGATGATCATTAACAATGTGGTGCTGGGTATGACGAGAGTGCTTGCATCACTTGGATTATCAATGCCGGTGGGGCCCAGCCCAGTTGTTGCGCCACCGTAGACCGATGATGGTGTCCCAGTGGTTCCAGTGGTGGTGCCGGTGGTTGTACCAGTAGTTGTCCCAGTAGTTGTCCCAGCAGTGCTGGTGGAACATTAATGAGGGACAACAATAATGATAAAGCATTTCATGGAATGGAATCAATCAAACAAGAGAATTTGTTCTCCCTTCTTTCATCTTTCTCCTTTTAATATGTACTACTAATTTAACTTAAATTCTTACTAAGAGATTACATAGGAGACAAACCTGGCACTTGAGGGATATGAGCAGCCAGACACAGCATCTGCAGATCAAATAGTATAAACCCAGAATTTTTTTTAAAACAAATAAAGAAAGCTTTTTGCAGGATTTTTTCCCCTTCAAAACACAAAACTTACTAGATGGAGGATTGGAACTGGTGATGGCAGTCCCAGAAAAATCACAAGCACCAGGACCTTGACCTTTCTTCTGGAAATAGCTATTAGCAGCATAGTTACAGTGATCCTTCACTGTGTTTGGCTGGAAACAGGGACCATTCTGAAGGATTGGAGTACAATCAGCCCCAGCTCCACATGCATAATCTATTGTCTTCTGCAGGGAAGAGGTATCAAGCCCATCTTTACATAGACAGTAACTAGCACCTACACATCCCAAAAAATAAATAAAAAAATCAAACAAAATTCATACCCAGATGAAAAGCTCGAATCTTAAACAGACCCAGTGACACTTGGATCCAGTTATCATGGTTGACCCCTTAGATTTGAACTAGAAAAGGTTAGAAAAGAACTTACTTGAAGGGCCAGCTGTAGCAAGGAACAAAATTAAACAGAGCAAAAGCGACATGATTGATGAAAGGTTTTGAGGGAAATTTAAAGACTGGTTTTTAGGAGGGTAGTAGTTGATTGTGAGAGAAAGATGAGAGGAGACAGAAATTTGAGGGAAGACGGCTATGGAGACCCCTGGACTGAGACCTTGGTTTGGAGAAGTCTTACGTATGAAAAGGTTGTATTTTTATACTAGCAAGGCATGACGGTTTTTGGACTGTGCTTTTTCTATTGTTTAATTAAGGGAGAAAGTATAATTTTGACACTGACATTTTGAAGATCTCTTATTTTATCACTAATTCTTTTCTTTTCTTTTTGTAAAAATGTGATCAATGTTTCATTTTAAAGGTAAATTTATTACTGTTGACCGGAAGAATCGTTAACCTAGAAGGAATAATTATTCCTTAATATATTTCGGACCTTTATCATATTAACATCTGTCTTTTTCCTCCTCAGTGAGTGTCGAAACACCATCAATTGTAAGTCGTAACAGACCCATGATAGAAAACACAAACTTATCGAATTTAATTCAGCTGACTGAGACTTCAATCCGTCATATTTAAACCATCGATTGTTCCCTGATTTTTCGCACATCGTTCATAACTGGCTTCGTCTCTAACCGTCTCTGATTACTTCATGATTGGATATCTAATGATAAATTTATTCTTTAATAAAATATTAATGATATTTTTATCTTAAAAAACGATAAATGATAAAATAAACTATTTTAAAAATATTAGCGGCAAAATCATCTTTCTCTATTTAATTAAAAAGGGAAAGACGAGAGACCATCTTGGAAATTGAGTAAAAGAACAAAAAAGGTTTTCTTTTGGAAAAAATACTAGAAATTGAGTAATGATAATATTTGCAAAGTTCAAACGGTCATAAACCCAACCCAACCTGGTTTGGGTTGGTACTGACCCTACCGTTGGGTGTCTGCTGCAGGGAGTTCTTGGTGGAGCGTTCGCTTCGCTTTCTGCTGTTGCCCAATCGTTGTGACACAGAATGGTAGAGTGAAAATTTAATCTGGCTATATTTTCGGTGAAACTTTTTAGACTGTGATATCAATTTTTATTTTCTTTAATTTCATATCAATAAAAAATAATAATCCAATTTTCTGTCAAATCAACCTTATTTATTTATTTATTTATTTATTTATTAATATGTCAAATGAACTTAACATCAAATTTCGAACAAAATTTCGTTAAAAGAACATTGCCGAGCAATTGTACTATGTTGATTTCCTGAAAAAAGAAAAATAATAAAAAAAGAACAAAAATTTGCTCCTATCGATATGACATCTCTGTTAATTACGGATTCTTACATCCAATAACAAATAATCATAGCCCTATAATTAATAGTGATAATATGAACCAATAATGACATGCGACATATGCAGGAATGAAGATTCCCCCACTCCGGATAAGATCACATTTTTGTTCATAAAAAATAAATAAATGAAAAACGCAACCTCATGAAACATAGGAAAATATAACGAATTAGTAATGAAAATAAAAATTATATCCAAACAATATAGCAAAAAGAATCGACACATAAATTTAGAATTAAAATGTATAAAAGGAAAATAAAAGTTTAGATATGACCACCAAACTAGTACTCCATTCGTCCCATAAAAATTATTGTGTTTGACTTTAATATTTCAAATTACACTGTTTAATTCAAAATTTTACTAAGATAAATAGTGAAAAAAAATCAAAAGAATCTTATACTTCTGGCAAGCCTTGCCACCTATCGTATGACCTCCGCCACCGAAGGAGTGTCAGTAGAGTGTAAGAAAGGAAGGAGGAACATGGAGCTCGCTGACAGACCATGTGTGTCGCCGCCAAATCCGGGATTCAGTTTTTTCCCGGGATCCACTTCCTTCCTCACGAAAACAACAAAATTATTAACAAATCCCACCAATCTCCCTTTCTCCCCGCAAAAGCAATAAAATTAATTAGAAGATTCATACCACAAGTGATGACTTACATAAATTATTTAGCTTTCTATATTAAAACATTCATAAATAAAAATTAAAAATTAAATATCATAAAAAGTGAATGGTAAAATTCAAAATTTTGATTGGACGAATGGATGGTGAGAGTATATAAGATGAAATAATGGATAATTATAAAGAGAAATATGGAAAGTTGATGAAATGGACTAATGAAATGAAATTTCTTTGTTGGTAATAGAGTATGAATGAGATGATTGATTGGCAACAATAGACAAAATGAGAGATAGGGCCCTCCCACCCACCTCTACATTTTGTTGTTTGTATGATATGGGTAAAGAAAGAGTCTTCCCTTTTGTGTTTTCCTCTTGCACCTATGGCATGGCATGTTCATTTGACAAAACAATAAACAAAAAAACATACTATTAAATTGATGGAAATTTCTAAAAAGGGTCGTAAATATTATGTTAGGGGTTCAGATGAAAGTTTACACGAAGTTAGTGGGTGAAAGTCACTTATCGATTAGTATTTCCTCAATTCAATTCAAAACCCTAGTGCTTCTGTTGTGCTACATTACATCGCTTACAGGCTCCAGAAGCTGGACCTCAACAATGGCGTCACAAATGGCGATTCTGACCCGCACGCGGATCCTACTGAGGAACCAAGCGAAACCCATTTCCACTTTCTCCTTCCTCTCGCAAGAGCCCCAACTCGCGGAGCCGGCTCATGACACTACGCCTCTGCCGCCGAACCCAGCCTCCGGCAGCCCTCTATACCATGAGAACTGGCGAAACCCGATCCCCGTCACCAATAGCCAAGCGCTAATACCTGTTGGGATGGTTGGCATGGCTCAGGCGGACCGTGCTACGTCGTCGTCACGTACTCCCAACGCGGCCGCTCTCATGAACAAGTTGGCGGAGCTAATTACGGAGCAGAAATGGTCGGAAGCGAAGGGGTTGTTTGAGTACTGGGTCCGATCTCTGGATAAGAATGGGAAGCCGAACAGGCCTGACGTTGGATTGTACAACCATTATTTGAGGGCTAATTTGATGACCGGAGCGTCGGCCGGAGAGTTGCTTGATCTGGTGCGTCAAATGGACGATTTCGCAATTGTTCCCAACACAGCATCGTTGAATCTAGTGTTGAAGTCTATGTGTCAGGCAGCAGAAACGGTGGCCGCTGAGATGTTGCTTCAACGGTAATTCTTGCTTATAACCCGGCCTCGAATTTCAGTTTTATATTTGTTCGTGTTTTAATTTTCGAAGCAGCTTCTGGAAATCATAATGTACTTTCTTAGGGATTGGTTGATGTCCGTTTCTGTTTTTTGTTTGTCTTCAATTCTCTTTGGCAACTGTTCTCTTCCCTGCTTCCCATACGTATAGAGTAAACTTTTAAGAGAAAAGGAAAAAAGAGCTAGATGTATCGAATTCTTGTTTTCAACATTTCTGAAAACTGTTTCCATTTCCTACCAAGTGTACTGGGGTTTTCTGTTAAGTTTACATGGGGTTGTAAGAACCATTTGCCCCAAACATCTGGGTCAGAGAAACTTGCGTTGTTTAATTTAAGTTCAAACGTTTGGAGTGTGATGGTTGCAGAGCAGAGTAAACTAGCAAAAGTGTCGTTTCTTCCTTAAGAAATTTAGCTTGATGAGTACGATGTGAATGTTATAGAACCCTATCTGTAGGATGCATTTTTGCTGTATACCGTTTCTATGTTTGGCGTTATACATTTCAGAGTAACCTCTTGAATCTGATTTTAATCAGACACGAAAGTTATTTCTTCTTGTAATTGAAGCTATAGACTATCACCAGATGCCTTTTTCCTAGTTCTGACTCTGATCACTAATAGTTGTAGTCAAGCAGAGGTGGGATAACTTTAATGCAATTCTAGAAATAGTTACTGTATATGTTTGTAAAGGTCTTAGTTGGCTCATCTTTTCTGTGCCATTTTCATATTTAGGCTGCATTCCTTTCACACCAACTGGTGCACTGTTTTATACTCCCTCTATGCGTCAAAGATTGAACCGTTTGACTTTGTTGTTTCAAACTCCAATGTTTGACTCAAATTTTAATAAAGATAAAGTGTGAAAAAAAAATCAAGAAAAAATATATTTAGAAAATTTTGATTTCAAATTATGTGTAAATGATACACATGTGAAATATTTAATATTCAATGTCTAAATATTCATGAAAAAAATGATAGATTAAATACTGTGAACCTGTTAAAACAAATGGTTCAATTTTTTGCGGACGGAGGGATTACTATTTTTTATTGAGTTTAATATCTTTTGGGAGCTAACGTTAAGCATAATAGTCAATTGAAAAGCCTTTTTCAGAAAGTAATAAAATTTAGTACTCCCTCTTTTAATTATTACATTTAATTTTCAATCTGTGTCTGTCTTCAATTTTTATTAAGAAATTTTTGCTAGAAAATTCTGAAAATATATATTCAGAAACTATTTTTATTTATTTATCTGATGTATATAAGTTATTTGACATTGCATTTCCAAATATTGATGCAGAACATTCATATTAGATGTTGAAAAACAAACCTAACAGTCGAAAGGGAGAAAGGAGTAGGTTTTTATATTTAACAAACCAATAAAATTGACAAAAATACATCTAACAAAAAATAAATAAATTTAAAACACTTCCTGACTTTTTAAGGTGTAAAATTTTGGTAATAGTAATTGTAGAAACCATTACTACAGATAAGAAGTATGCAAGATAATGATTAATAAGATTTTAAACAACTGCAGCCTTAGTTTTAGCATTACTGGAAGGATAATTTAATTAGTAATCTGCAATAGAAGCTGTTATAGGAGTAGCAGTCAAGCGCTTTCCTCTTTGTTTACAGATAAGAAGTAAAGGCAATAATTCGCAAAATTGGCAACAGGTCATTTTGAAGGCATATTGTTTAGAAGCCTAAAATTATGTTGTGGCCACTGAGTGGATTGGATCTGTAACCTTGTAGCATGCTTAAACCCATTAAAGTGTTTCACCTTCCAATTGTGATGAAACTTTGTGCTGCTTTGCATGGAGGAAAACCTGAGTTACATTACTCTGAAATAGGTGAGCTTATGACATAAACTAGGGTTTTTTTTTATTGAATTAGCCCAATTCTGTTTTTCTTAGTGGGTTTAAAAGTGAGTATTGGTCTTTCTATTAGAATTAGAGTTAACTTTTGAGTATCATTTTCCTCATTGTTGTCATCAGGATGGTGCATTCAGACGAGGGACCTCAGCCTGATGATGAGACATATGAATTAGTTATTGGCATGCTGTTGATGCAAGATCAGATTGATGCTGCTCTTAAATATATTGATTTTGCATTAAAGTCTAATTGCTCTTTGTCAACGAAAGTGTTTTCTTTCTGTGTGAGAAGCTGTGTTTCCAAGAAAAGGCTTGACACTTTGGTGTCTATTATTGAAAGGTGCAAGGTACACAGTTATTTCTATTGCATTCTCAAATTGACTCATCTCTTGCGGATTTTCTTATACTTTCTCTTACTCTGCTTAGTATGATCTGTTTAGTTTCCAATATCTCTCATTTGGGTTTCCAGACGACAGACCAGAACAGAGCTTTGTATCCTTCGTGGAATATGTGCAACTATATTGCAGATGTTGCAATGCAGATGGATAACAGCAAATTAGCTTTTAATGCTTTGGAGTTTATGGACAAATGGATTACCCGAGGTGAACTGGCTAGGCCACCTTTGAACCTTTCTGTGGATGAAGGGACAGTTGTGTCTGCTTTAGCAACTGCTGGTAGGACCTACAGTTCAACTCTAGTGGATGCAGCATCCGTTGTCTTGCAACATTCATTGCGTCGAAAGAAGCCCCCTAGACCTGAATGTTACATTGCTAAAATATGTGCACATGCATCCTTGGGAAATCTAGATAAGGCACTTCAGACTCTCAGTAAATTTGAGGCCGCGTATGGAAGTCTGACAGTTGAAGCAGAAGATCTGTTCTCGCCCTTCACCTCATTACACCCCTTGGTTGTTGCTTGCTCCAAGAAAGGTTTTGAGACTTTGGACTCAGTATGTCCTATTCACTTTTTTATTTTTTTTAAAGTTATTATTTTGACTGCCTTTTCTTTTCCTCTTTAAGGAACCAAGTTGAAATAACAATGAAAAGAGATGCCAACTAGGGAACCTTTTTAGTGATAAATTTCGAAAACAATCTTTCTTCTCGGTGCTTTTAGTATCTCTTTCAACAAGAAGTTTCTGGGTTAAAGATATACTCGCTTATCCTTTGCATACGTAGCCATAACTTCATATTGCCAGTCTGCGTGGTTTGTTTCTTAAACATTTTTTTTGGAAAAAATTTCCCAGGTCTATTTTCAACTTGAGAACATGAGCCGTGCAGATCCTCCTCATAAATCTGTTGCTGCTTTAAATTGTATAGTTTTAGGTTGCGCAAATATTTGGGATCTTGATCGTGCCTATCAGACATTTGAGTCAATCAGCTCATCTTTTGGGCTTAATCCTGACATTCACTCCTACAATGCTCTTATGTATGCATTTGGAAAGGTCAAGAAGGTACGCATCCTAGCTCCTTTTCTGTTTATTCTCAGATGCATGCATATGCTGCCTTCCATCTTTCTGTGTGCATTGTACAATCATTCCTAATACTGGATTTCACGATACTAGAGTGCATGCAGATGCCATGTTGGTGCAATCCCTAGCCAGCTGGGTCTTTTCCTTTCACACTGGTTCACTTTAGATTACACAACGGGAAATAAACAATCTAAAAGGACTGATAGTTACTTCTTTCTATGTTTGCGTAGTACATTTGTTATGAAATGTTTTTTTTTTCCCCCCCCCGGGTAACATTTTATTTCCCTAAACAGTGACCTGTATTGCTTGTTCATCCTGGAACTATCAATTTGTTGCACCAGTCACTGTGGAACTTTTTGTTTGTTGCACCATCAGTCTTCCATCTAGTCCAACCATCAAATATAGATGGAAAAAGGTCTGATCTGGAAGCAAAGAAAAAATATTACCAAAGTGAACACCTAAGCAGAGTTGAATTTCCTGAGAAGCTTTTGCACAAACATTAACACCAAATTGCATGCTTGAGGCAGTATTGTTAATGCAATAACCCCGTGTTGTTTTTGTATTGGCATGTGTTGATGGCTCATACTCTCTCATTCCACACAAATTCTTCATTCTTGTAAAAGTTAAGCCAACCATTGGGAATAATCTGTAACCAGGATCAGCTGATCTTATATACAGATATACTATGTAACTGCTTCAGAAATTCAGAACCTGTTTCTATTGTAAGTAGTACTTATAAAACTTCCAAAGAGCTGTTGTACTAAAAAAAAATGGCAGTCATCATTTGATTACAAATAAGAGAGCTGGTGAACCTAATGCAGATTTACAACATAACAAGTCTTATTTTGAAATGAAGTAATTACATACAAGGCCTTTGGCCGCAAAAAGAATGTGAAAAATGTGGATGAGGAATAGTGGGAAAGCTACACTTACAAAGAGTCAGGAAAAAAATGTTCTGAGTTTGGACTTTTTCTAATTTTTTACATCAAGCAGTAAATAAGTGCTGTAAAACTTCTTTTTTGAGATGTGATCTAAATCTGATACTATCCCAACTTCACATAATCTCACTGCATACGTATCTCAATAAGTTTTTCCCCACTGCAGACACACGAGTCCTCAAATGTAATGGAGCATCTCGTAAGTTTGGGACTTAGACCCAATTCCAAATCATATACTTTGCTTGTTGACGCCCATCTGATTAATCGGGATATAAAAGCTGCTCTCTCAGTGATTGATGACATGGTAAGTGCTTTATTTGCTGTCATTAGAACTTTTCCCGTTCATCTTCTAGTTCAGGAATATGGCATTTGACACTGGATTTCTGTACGGCAGGTAAATGCTGGATTCGTACCCTCAAAGGAAACACTGAAAAAGGTCCGAAGGCGATGTGTAAGGGAGCTGGATTTTGAGAGTGATGATAAAGTGGATTCGTTTGCTAAGAAGTTCAATATTAGAATGGGCAATGAGACACGTAGAGGCATGCTTTTTAACCTTGACTATGGCACGGAGTATGCACCATAGGTAACTCTGCAGCCTAAATATGTACCTCCTTGAATGTGTGTTTTAGTGTTTACATTGATGCAGAGGCAAAAGCTTTCATGAATTCCGAACTGTGAAGTTCTTGAAGTTCTTCCACTCAAATAATGACACAGAGATTATTAGTGCCCTGCTAATGTCACTTGAGAAACATGATGTGATAACCTTTTGAAGAATTTTAAGAACTTCACTTGTGGAGCTTCATGTTAATAATCTTAATCAAGTACTACGGCTACCACCTTGATGATCTCTGTTGAAAACAACATTTCAACAATTAATGCCTCTTATGTTTTTTCATCTGATTTCTTGCAGGCATATATGTGCAAGGATTAGCAATCTGATTTTGTAGATTTGCTCATCGAAATTTTTTTTTTCTTTTTCGGGAACCTTGTTTTGCCTGTGCATTATATGAATGATGTTTGTTAGGATGGGGCTTGTACTATCTCATGAAAAAGTTGTCCTGCTTTATGTCTTTTCTCTCCACCGGAGTTTTAGGTTGCATAGGATATGTAGACCGGCAGATTTGTATGTTCCTTTTTTTGTTCAACAGGAGATGTTTACTTCAATAAGTGTAAAACACGGAGGGGCTAGAAGTCTTCATCATTACACTGTAATTTAGTTGAGGTTAGAAATAGATAAGTAACCCGATGCAATCTTTTGTCAAACTGCATACAAAATAGTAGTGTCAAAAAGTTCGAAAACAATTATAGATTAAATGGTTGTAATAAACTTAAGAATCTTTCGAGAGTGAGACAAAATATTAGAGAACTTTAAAAAATGAAAAGTTTTGCTGATACTCCCAATCCCGACTGTTATACTCTGAGGTACAAAATCTCATACCCAAGTACTGTGAGTCTGACATTTACATGCCTCTCTTATTTCCAAGTCATTAAAATTCAACACCATTCCATTTCTACTTGGAACCATGGCCATAACCTGCGTCTACACTATGATAAAATCCTGTTCGAGAAGCTGCTTAATCTTCCCTGTTCCGGCCATGGCATCCGAATCTGCAAAGAGCTCCCGTTAACACTACTTCAAAGGGCTTTCAGGTCTTGAAACCAAACCACATTTGCGCCTTCAACCTTTCCTCATGCTGCATGGGCTAAGGCTGCTTTCTGAAACATACACAACAGTTTTGTCAGCGAAATGTAGGTAAAGGAAACGTCCATTCAGGAGCGGATCTTACTCGTTTTTGTTCTTCAATGTTTGCTTTGATGAGCGAGTAGATCGCTACACCTGCAATGGCTATGGCTGTCCCAATCCCGGTCTGTGTGGAGATCTTATTGCCTGCCAAAAAACTCCAAATCAGCTCATTTGACTTGCATGGCAAACTTTTATTCACTTCCTTGTGAGACAAGAAAAGTGACGTGGTCGGTCACTCACCAAATACAATGATAGAGAAGCCGATGACGAAAACTCTCTTCAGCACATTTCCGACTGCATGTGTGAGCGGTGCAACGCGTTCAAGTGTGTTGGTGGCGATCTGCAGTCATAAAATCTCAAATGTCAGGAAAAGAAGCTCAGTCGGTTGTAAGAGGATGAACTGATAAAATCGGAATACAACTCTGCTGTCCTGACCTGATTGTATAGATGGTAAAACATTCCAATCCAGAATAAGTCGGACACGAATTTGACCAGACCAACTTTAGCAATGGCATCCTGGAAGCCATGTTGCATCAGCTGAGGGCCTTCAATCTGGCAAAATAACAAGAAAAAATAGATGTTGGTCTTGAATGCATGCAATTGAAAGAAGGGAAAACAAAGATCACTATGGTAATATCATTTGGACTTACAATAATTGCCGGGGGGAGGCAGAAAACGAGCGCAATGATCGATATGTATGCATAGACGTTTGTGCTGTCCATATTGGTCTGACAAAATGACAAGTGGATATGAGAAAAGAGGGCAAGCAAGAGAAGGTTTCCATGGCTAGGTCTAACGAAATTACAGAAGGAGAAGCTTACCATAGCTTTCTTCGAGTAGATACTTCTGTATGTGAATGCAATATTTGAGATCATTGCGCTGATAAAGCCAGTCCAGTTGAAAGAAAGTTCGGTCAGTGAAGCCATTGAAACACCTGCAAGTAAAGAAGATGATATGAACATTGTGACTTTGCATTGTAATGATGTACGTTTTGAGTTTGCACTGGAATCCGGAGCTTACCGAGAACAACAGGAGCCAACGATAGCCAGAGGGAAAGCGGGATCTGTTGACCCAAGATAAACTGAGATGCGGATGCACTGAAGAATGGTTCCAAAGCTGTTGAAGAGAATCAAGAAACCGGATGATTATACAAATGAGGTACCTGCTTCTCCATTTACAAGACACACATGTGAAAGGGATTACTGAATCAGCTTGATACTAGACCCTACAACAAAATGCACCTTTGATTGTATGCGTGAACGAAACAGCAACAGCTGCGAATGATACGTTGGACATGACATGTCCAAGGGCATGACAGAATGCAACAGGTGTTAGCAGACTCAGGAGCTCCTTGTTAACTGGCTGGTAAAATGTAGCAAACACACATTCCCAATTAGAACAATACATCAATGTCTCTTTAAAAGTCAGTGTAGAGAGCAAGAAAGCTGAGAAAAGCTCACCGCTCTTTTTGGAAGCCCGACAGACCAGGAAACAAGGCAATATACAACTCCAACTAGAAGATGCACCACCGAGACAAAACTGCAACGAGGACATAGAGAATCTCATTCCACTCTTGAAATCATAAGAAGTAAGAACCATGAAACTAAGAGATATCAGCAAAGTAACTTACTATGGGTAAGGGAAGTAATTGTAAACTTTCTTGTTGAGTATATTGAAGATCACATTTAAGAAGTACCTGCAGGGTAAAGAAAATCAAAAAGCTGAATCAGAACTTATTGTAGTGAAAACCAATTTGACTGCCAATTATATGTTGAATCAAGTTGGAAGTGGAAGCATTGCATACCACATGAAGAAGAAGAAACCTGTAACCAATGCAGGAAATCTCTCCCCAAAGCTCTTACGCTTCACATAACTGCAAAATCAATGATAGTACAATATTCTCAGCAGAGGAACTCCTCCTGATTGCTCTCTCAATAAAAAAAAAAAGAAAGGAATACAAACACCAGCACTAACCATTAATTTCTTAACAAACCAGACAACAA
>JBBYHH010718911.1:1623-17425 GCA_038382905.1 Daphne laureola
TGTTAAAAACAGAACACACCATTTTTTTTATTGATGATGTATTATTACTTGAATTTTATTTTTGATATATTTATCATTCTTAATATAAAGAACGATAAAAGAAAAAAATCAATGCCAAAATTCTCTCTCTCTATATATATAGTATATAAATATTGGCTTTTTGCCATTTTTCGTTTCTTCTCTTTTAAGTCACTCCAAACGTAGCCAGGGGTCAGAACAGAAGTAAGGACCACATAAATGTTGACCCCTTTTGAGTTTAACTTTATCCACAACATCCACTTTCCTTTCCTAATAGCCTAATAAATAAGTGAACACGTTCTCATTTTATTTCCTGTTTTTAGAGAATTTTCTGAAAATTTTCAGAACTAAACACACCATTAACTTTTTATCTTATATTTGATTTAATTTTTAATAAAAAAAAATTATTAAAAAAAAATTTAAAAACATATTTAAAAACTAAACACATTCATTTAACATATGCATATAAATTATTTGATATTATATATTAACATATTAAAATAAAAAAATTATAAATTAAATACTGAAAATAGAATATTATAATCTTTATAAGACAGAGATAGCTCTATTCTTCAGTCCCATTGATGATGGCTAAATGGGTGCACAATGGAAAGCTAGCTTTAAACATGAGGAACATACATTACCAAAATGATTCAAAATCTGCTTCACATAGTAGCAAAAATGATACTAATAGTTCAAAGTTTATACCAACAAAACATTCTTCAAGGAAAACCTGAAACAAAAACAATGCAGTTGATTGACAAACAATAAAATAGAACTTTCAAAATAGCGTTTTGTTATCATCTCCACAACCAAACTTCTCTTAGTAAAATCAAAACTGCCCTGTGAATCAAAACCTTATGAATTGCAGCACAATTCGACCACATTGCTTTACAGATTCCGCCCTTCTGAGCATTTCCCTGTGCCATACCATTTGAATCAAAACCAAACTCATAGCAACCTCCATTTACCTTCTGTTCTTCAGTTGTCTTACTGCTCTTGTACCTTCCATACGCGAATACTGGCATCTTCACCTGAGCTTACAACTGTGCGCTCATCGGTAAAAGCTACAGCATAAACGCCACCCAGATGAGCGTTTTTTACTGTTATGCGGGTTGAAGCCGGCTTCCCTATTTCATAGATGATCAAGCAGGTATCGAGTGATCCGGTTGCCACCATTGTGTTATCAGGTGACCAATCAAGGCAGTTTATACGAGCAGTGTGGTACAACATGTTATTAAGCTTCACCTGCAATAGTAAATATCTAATCAAATATAGAAAGATCTAAACTAGGGAATGTAAATCACTATACTTCATTGAGCCTTTCTCACAATATAACTCAGCACATAACAATATTCCCACCTGAAGTGTTACACAAAAAATAAATAAAGTTAGGGAGCATCTTCGCCTCTGAGGTGTTAGACTAGGGAATCGTTGTTAGATGTTCAGAAGAGCAGATTGCAGGCAACAGTACAGGAATAGGTGTTCAATGTTAGGGAGCCATGGCAATCATGAAAACAATTATCATATCACCTTGTTTGGCTTTAGGGTCTTCTTTGCTTGTTGCTCTTAAAGCTTCTGTTTAGTTGCCTTGCTTTTTAGAATGGAAGGTATTGAAGTATTTAAGTGGGTTGTCTCGCTTCCGACTTCCCCATGGGAGATTGAAGGTTAGAGACTTCAAGTCCCATATTTTAGAACTAGGGTCACACCTTTGTGATGCCCTCTATTACAACTTTTGTTAATAATTGAAAGAAACAGAAGCGTTAAAATACATGTAAGTCATCTGAACAGGTTTTTGTTAAGTGTATAAGCCTAAAGCAGTTACGGTTACTTACAAAAACTTCCTTATAATCAACCCTGAAAGGGACTTCTTTACTTAGAGAAAAATATTTTACATTTCTTTTCCAATTTTTCTGTTGGTAAAAATATTGTAATTTATCAAGCTTCTTAAACTAGGGATCTCCTTTTCTGATAAGTTTTCTTGAAAGTAAGAGAATCATTGAAAGTCACCTTCAAAAGAGAAGGTCGCCCACATGCATGTAAAGGTGACAGCATTCTTTTGAGAAATTATGAAAAGAAATTGCAAATTTCTTTACAGACAAGCTTCAGGACCCTCCCCCCTTTCTACAAACAATTTGTTATCTTAATTTGTTTATCCCCACACCACGTGAATACTTTAAAAACAGTACTATTAATCTGTTATCTGTAATCATGAAACACGGTGTTCATACATGTACATTACGATCCTTGAGAATTTGATTATTTTATCACCACCATTACCTGTTTCAAATAAGATAAAGCATGCCTACACAAAATTCTGATATTATCCTCAACACAACAAGACCAGGATGACTATGAAAGAGAGGAAGGGGAAGAACAGGAAGAGAGGAGAGATGTGCAGTGGTTGGCTAAGAATGTAGAAAAGAATGCCATACACCTATGGCTTAAATTCAATTTACCTCTCGTGAAGAACGATCCCAAACAACAGCTTCACGATTCAGATCAGCAGAAGCAAACATTGAAGCATCTGGAGAATAGCGTATCACATTAATGGAACCTCTATGCTTCTCAAGTGTTGCTTCTTCCGTCAGTGAATCACCTGAAACGGAATATATATGCAACTTACCATCCTGTCCGCCCACTATCACTTCACTTCCATCATGTGAAATAGCACCTGCTGTCACAGTAAAGCCAAGATCGGCCTTTAATACTACTTGTGAACCCTTCAACAGAACTACTCCAGAATCAACTGAAACCAAAGCCAGCTCTGGGGAACTAGTTACATGGCTTAAATCCTTGGGTTGACTGCCAACATCAATCTGGTCAGATTCACCACATTCACCCCCATGAAGAGGAATTCTCCAAACCTGTAACATGAGGTATATTCAGAAACCAGTCAGCAAAATTCATAGAGAATACTCCTATGTTACCACAGCTTTCCAATTTATAATTTACGTTCACCATAACAAAGTCGAACACAGAAGGAGCAGAAGGCTTATGGTAGACTTTGAACCTAGGAAATTCGCTGAAAGTTGACATAAAAACGACTCCCTAAACCCAAAAGCAGATTGATAGATGTCAGTAGTTTGAAGGAGAATAGACCCGGTCAAATTGATGAGTAAAAAACGTCTGATAAAAAATATGCAAATTCCAAATCCTGATTTAGTTAAGTACACATTTTCCCCATCTTTCCCTTCCTTGGGTGGCAATTTTGTGCGAAATATATGGTCACAGTGATTTTAAATGGAAATCATCGAGAATGCTAAATACAGCATCCCTAGGTCTCTAAGTACACAAAAGAAACAACTTCTGAAATCCTGTTAACTACTCCGTATTTGTTTGGTAAATATGCTTAGACTTGCTTAGATAGAACAGGGTAAACGATTTCTAAGATACTGCATCAAAACTAAAAGAAATCAACCCCATAAGGTAAAGTAAATTAACAACAAAAACAATATACACTAACCTATCTAAATTGAATTTCAGATGGCTATTCACTTTAATCCAAAACTGCCAAATTTTTCTCTTTTGTTTCAACTGAAAGAAATAGTGGGTGGTGAAATTGACAGTACGGGGCCAACTTAGCGGGCAAATTTAAGCAATAAGCTATAAAACGGAGAGTTTTATGAATAACCAAGTAAATGACATAGAAAAATCATTGGATGAGATGATATTGTTCAAAATAATTAAAATTAACTAATTTAAGATATGTTGCTCGACCAATCAAGTCTGTTGGCTGAACCTTGTTACTTGACTCTTCACGAACATGCACTGCACTGCATCAAGTCATTGTGCATATGCGTGTAGTATTTATGTAAGACGAGTGTATGTGTGTATGTGCCTATATATATGGACTTACGAATTGATCTGAATTAAGAGAGAAAAGGAAAAAGAGAGAAAGTCTAAGAATCCGTTTTCTGTGCATCTAGAAAATGTTAAGGTATTAATTGGTTCCATCCATTATTGCAAGACTGTTAGACAGCGTGACCAAATCCAAGCTATGTGGATTACCAAGATAGAGTGGCTGGATCCCTCGCACAAGTAGGAGGCTTTGAGCATCTTTAGGAAGCATGTACCCGTCTCTTAGCAAGATTTGGTCAAATATATATTAGTGGTATTTTATTTCTTTACAGGTCATAATTTCTCAGTCTAATTCTAACAGAACTTAAAAAACACAAAAGGAAAGAAACCCAGGAAAGGTCAGAATTACCAATCTACGACCTTTTTGCAAGACAAAAATGACAACACCAACCGAAAGAAGCAAGGGTGACAAACAATATGGAGAAAGGGAAAAAAAACTTTCTCTATTAAAATCATTGCCAAAAGAGGGGGAAAAAAGAAGGAATGTACATCAACAAAACTGAAAATTTAGCTGTTGGTATTTACCGTGTTATCATATCCGCAGGTAATTATCTCTTCTTCAACGGCTGCAAGACACTTTATCTGAGGACTACTTTTCCTCGCTAATTTACCACAGTAACCAATGCCTTGAGTCCATTTAATAAGTGCTCCATCGAAGCCCGCGGACAAAAACATTTTCTCACTTCTCTGGAGCAAACTTAATGCAGTTACATTCTTCATGTGCCCAGACAATGCTACAGGGCTTTTGTCAAGATCACTTGCAGAGTACAAATGAAGAACACCACCAAGGGAGATAGTAACAATGTAGTCGTTTAGCCATAGACATCCAACAAGCATGTCCTCCACACCACCAGATCCTGGACAATCCAATGTTCGATTCAGTTTTCCACTACCATCATCAGATATCTCCCATATTTTTGCAGTTTTATCAGCTGATGCAGTAACCACCTGTTATCATCAGCAACACGAGAGAAATTAGGATGTAACGAAAATCGGAACTCCAAATCAAAATGCTTATGATACCAAATGTATATAAAAAAGCAATACACTTTATTGATATAAACAAACTGCATTACCGATAGGAGGAAGCCAGAAAAAAAATAAAAATTAAAAGCAAGACAAAGCAACAAATGATAACTATTCCAAAGTAAAACCTGAATGATCTTTTTCACTGGCTTCAAAAATGTGAAAAAGACTTAAAACTGAGTAGGGAGTAAGAACAATCGGACAAGTGGATATTTCTCTCTGTGTTCGTTCACCGTTCTTCCATTTCCAACAATTGTGAATTCAATTGCATATTCTATTACTATGGTCACATTTCAACACTTTAGAAAGCAATAGCATCTTCAGTGATCCCCAATACAGTGAGATGGAAGAAGAGAAGACAAGGAACGATACAACATGTGACATATGAATGCAATCAAATACAGAGACTCTCATTTATGGATATGGAAACACTTAATCGAGGTATAGCAGGAGTGTGAAGAGTATATGTCTATGCCTCAATCTTCTATAGAACACTTGCAGAAGTAGGCTGCTTGTGCTAGTACAGTTCATTGGAGCGAGCTAGTAAGGGGCAGCAAGACTATCTTGAACATTCATTTGTCATGGAGCTAGCATGCCATTGAGAACTGAGAACTTATGTTTGGCGCTGCACCAAGAATGATAAGTGCAGATTTGGCTCTAGCCTGAGAAAGAACTCTTGTATCTAACCCAGAACCGAATGGCAATAGAAGGAGAAGCCTCACCACATTTATTAGCTTAAACTAACCCCTCGACTTAACCATGTTGGACATTCCTAATTATAAAGCCCTGAGAAGATTCTTTCAATGCAGCAACTCCTTGAGGAGTTGTCAAAATAGTCAAACGTACGGGATTGCAGAGCAATTTGAGCAGCAGTAACTAGACAGGAATAGTGGACTGGTCTGAAAAGTCAAGGGCAGTCAGCTTGCTTGAAAAGAGCTCTGCTTACAACAGATTATGGAATTTGGCAAAATCTAGTAAATGGATACTTGGGATGGAGAAATCAGGGCAGCCTGAGAACATATTCATGCAAGTAATAACTAATACTCCAACAAACAGTAACAAACAAGTTCAAGTAAAAATGGCAGCTCCCTTTGTGAGGAACTGGCAGCTTTGTTAAGTTGTGTATTTGGCTTCGCTTTTTTGTTAAAGCAGCACCTGGATCTTTTTGTAAGTGGACTATTTTATGGAACTAAATATGGAGGTAAAAGGAAAATTAAAAAAATGAAAATAAAAATAAAAATAAACAGGAAGAGAGACTGAAACATTATAGCAGAAAGCTTCCTATAAAAGAAAATTAAAATTCAATTATTAGCAGGTAAAGCAATCATTCAAGCCTTACACTCTTCTCCCACCACTAACTACAGAGCAAATAAATGTGATACCAACCAATATTCAAGCCTTACACTCATATGGATAATTAAAGATATTTTCAAGTGATAAATGCTGATTACTATTTGATCAAAAGATAAACCCAGACAAAGTAGCTAAAACATCAGAAGCAATGCTATATATAAATATTCCTTGATGGGAAAGCAAAAAACTAAAATAAAAAAGATGATAGCACTGAGAAAGTGAGAATGATATTTACCTGTTTACTATCTGGACTCCAGCTAACTGCATAAATGCTGCCGGCGTGTCCACCCTCAGATGACAGTTCCCCAATCTTCTCAGCTGTCTTCGCATCATAGATTAGACCCTTCTTATCAGAGCTCACAGTTATGAATTTGCTCCCATCAGGCGCAAATCTTAAGCAGTTGATGAAGTTTGAATGATGCCTGCACATAGAACAAGCAGATGAAGCAACCTCATAATAATTTCGATCTCTTTGACTCATACAAATCCAAATTGGCAAGACGAGGATGTGTACCTGTGTGATAATTTGAACTTGAAAGGAGGGCCTTCATAGAAGTTGAGGTTAAAATCCTCACCACAAGTCGCAATTCTGAAAGGTCTGGTGGGCTTAAAATCACAGCTCAGAACCCGCTTGGAGTGCCCATCAAAATCCCCCATAGTGTTCCCCGAATCCCACCTAACATCATCAGATTCGAAAAAGGAGCAACGTAGATAAAATGAGAGTAAGAAAAAGAGTTAGAAATCCAGAGAACACTCCAAATTGAATTTCAATGGGCGTTTCTCACTCACGCAAAGGCGCGAACGAAGGACTTCCCTTTGCCATCACCGCAGGCGACTATCCGCATGCAATCGGGAGACCACTGAAGATCGTCGATCCGACCGGAGAGCACCTTGAACTCGTTCTTCAACACGAAGTCGTTGTGCGTCCCCCAGATGCGGACGGTGCCGGAGACGTCGGCGGAGGCGATCCACTCACCGTTGGGGGAGTACCGAGCGACGGTGACGGGGTAGGCGTGCTCGCCGTAGACACAGACACGGAGGGGGTCATCGAGGTAGCGGATGATGACGGATCGGGCGTTGCAGTAGAGGATTGAGTTGGATTTGGGGTGGCCGGAGATGAGGATCCCGCGGCCGCGCTCGGTGGAGGGAGCGCAGGCGTAGGTTTCAGCGAGAGTGGCGGACATTGAAGATGATGATTTGAAGGCGTGGATTTGTGGAATGAATGAAATTGAATTAAGGAAGAGAAAGAAAGAAGGCTGGAAATGAGGGAAGAGTTTTTGAACGAATTCATCGCCTTCTTTTTATTTACTTTTTTCCCGGTAGAGAAGGCTAGTGGGACATTCAAAAATAAATCATTTAACATCAAATCAAACGTCTATAACTTCATAAAAATAAATCATAAATTAAATATTATGAAAACAGTAAAGAAACATTTCACGAAAAAAACGTTTCATTATTTTTAAGATGAAATGAGTACTTTTTTTGATAACTTTGATCAAATATCGTGAAGATGCGAAAATTTCGATGCATGAACGGACATACATTAAGAGATAAAAGAAAAAATGAGAACATCTTAAGCTTAGTGAGACAAACATCAATTGAAGACAAAATTAGAGAAAATCGACTTAGATATGTACAAATAAGTTAGATGCACCAATCAATAAAACTGATAGATTAGATTTATGAGAGTTTAAACGAAATAAAGAAATGGCTAAACTTAAATGGGTAAGTCTAGTTAAGGAGGATCTTAGACTACTGGAAGTTCCAACGAAGTACATTACAAATACATCGAAATGGAGACGCAAAATTCATATAATCAAGTCCAATGAGTTGAGATTAAGGCCCAGTTGACTGATAGACGAGTTTAGTGAGTATAAATGAAAATAATGTTCTTACGAAAAAAGCTCATATAACACTTTCTCCCAACAGAAACAGATCATTTTCTGAACAAATCTACTACCACCATCATTACTATAACTACAACTCTTGCTCTTCCTCTTCTCTTCTTAATTCAACAGATGGTTACAATTCATGGGAAGCATTTCATTCTCTGCAGCAAATACAAACCCACTTGAGTACATAACAAGCAAATCAAGGGGGATTAGCCACAACTTCCAAAAGCACAACATACCTGTCTTTCAATTTCAATGGCGGATGCAGCGAGCCTACGCTTCAAGATCGACCTCTCTTCTTCACAACTCTCCATTGCAGAATCTTTCAGTTACAGGGAAAAGAAATTATCAGCATTGTTCATACAGTACTAAATCAATGACAAGCAAAACAATGATATGATAGATAAAGTATGATTGAAGATGCATGACATTCAAGATCCATCTTCTTAATTCTCCAACCTAATAGCCTAAATTTACAGACCTAACAAAGAGGCCTAAAAAAAGAATAATGATCCAGTCAGTCCATATATCATTGCAACAATGTTTTATATCCCAGTTCCTTTAGGGGCTATTTGATTGGTGCGAAGCTAATGGCTTAAGCCATTGGCTTCGCATCTCCATCAATTATCTTTTGTAATTTATCCACTAAATTAATACCTTCTATAACTAAAAAATTGTAATTCAACATCAAATTGAGTAAATTTATTGTTTTGAAACACATATTTATCAAATATTTTGATAAATTAGAAAATATTTTTATGTAGGTGCGAAACCAATGGCTTAAGCCATTGGCTTAAAAAACATCTGAAAAGGTAGGGCTCATAAAGAGACCTGTTTTTTTGATGATTTACTACCTTAACTCTCTTAATTCCACACTTTTTCATGAGTATCTCTGATTACCAACTTGAAATGTGGAAAATGGGGTTTCCTTAAAAATATGAGAGAAATCAGACTGATGGAATGAATAGTTTTACTCACCATAATAGTAGGATGAATGAATTGCGATACGTTCCTTTGGCTGCAAGAATTAAAAGAACAGCAATAAAACAGAACCAGTTTTAGTACTCATCACTAAAATCAGTGATTAAGGTCTACATGCACTTGCAGAATGCATCATTGCAGTTCAAAGATCAGAACTTGTTTACTGCCACTTAACCACTGTCTCCAGTAATTCTAGAACTTAAATTTGAGAAGATAATGAAGCAAAAGAGAAATAGAAGCTTACCATCACAAACATACCCTGTCTATGAGTAGGAACTTCCTCAAATTTTCCCAGTGTCTCATCACCTTTTGTTAATTTACCGAACACTGCATACTAGCAAGAATTTAAGTTGAAGCAGTTCAATTCACTACGTATCGACTAATTGCAATATAGTAATGAGCAAGCATAGCGACTATACCTTGCCATCTAGATGGGGAGCATCTCCAAGAAGTATTGAGAAAGAGGAAGATGCACTGTCTGGATCATCATATCTTAGCAGACAAGAAGAGTTGCTATATCATTAACATGTCAAAGCTCCACATACATAAATAAACCTCTAAAGCTTATGCCTTGTAAGTTTGTCTGTACAGAACAAAACAGGTAAAAGCAGAAGAGGATAGAACTAGTGTGGAGATATTGTAAGTTTGTGTCCAGAACAAAACAACCAAACAATTTCTGTACAATAACATTTTTCAAACAAAAACATTAAAAATGTTAGGTCAATGAAAAGGAACTTCATTTATCATAAACTGGCTGAGTAAGACTGTTCTTGAAGAACCAATCCCTGGCTTTCACTTACATCTGTAGACATGTCAATGTTTATTTTCTTCTGCCAAAGACTCTCGCTCATTAGTTAACTTTCGGTTTCTGGACATGATGAGAAAAGAGAAAGTACCTTCCCATTGAAAGGATACCCCTAACATGCTTTACATGGCTGAATTCACCGACAACAGTCTTTCCACCTTCCCTCCTTTGCTCCTCATTCATGGGAGCTGATCTTCCACCTACAACATCGGCCACTTGGGCGACGAAACCCTTATCAACCTGCAACCAGTTTCACATTCTTAGCACAACATAGAATACCATTACCAATTGAAATTAGCATCAGCTTGGCGGCAGATCATGATATACATACCCTGAAAAAATGATTGGTGTTGTAGCAGCCAAGGCGCACCAGCTTGAAAATGTGATCAACAGTCTTAGGTGCAACGCTTGGGTAAAATCCGAACTCAATGTCTCCATAATTTGTCTGCAAATGAGCAAACACTATGACTTATACTCCTAAGTTAACAAGAAAGATTCAACTGATGACACACAAAGACACACAAATGAATCGCATTGAACAAGACTTCTCCTTTACCCACCAGAGATAAACTGTTACAGAAGCCAAAGTTCATCTTTTTAATCAGAAAATGGAACCAAAATCGCAACTTTTCACCATCAATTCAAATAAAACCAACCACAAGTGAGGAAGATGAAGCAAGAACCTGGAAAACGACACGAGCAGAGCTCAGCTCTGGTTCTTGGGCCGATGACAGAACGTTAAAACAGAAGAATGCTAGAAAGACGCAGCTGAGGAACTTCACCATTGTTGACGACTTTGTGGCACCCAAATACCCAAATCGCGTTCGACCATCGACATTTCCACCATTTTTGTTCTGTCAAGCACCAAGATCGGTTTTTTCAATTTCAGTTTCTTCTGACTTGGGCTTGGATCTTAAGTGGGCTCATATGTGTGAGGCCCAGTTTGATGTAAATTTTCAGAACTCTAGTGACCCAAAATACTACTGGGCCACTAAGTTTGATCTATCACACAAAAAGGCCATCAATTTCCTGAACCGTTCCGAAAAAGGCCACAAAGTACTGAAATGACCAGTTCCAATATTTGTTTTTTTGTTGATCCAGACCCACTAGTCTCCGATACATCATCAGTTAACGTTAACTGGGGATATCCTATTTAGGGCTGCCTCGGGACAAGAGTCCCAATTATTTAACTGGATAATGTACACAAATAACTCGTCTTATCGGACCATGAACACCCGTTCCAATTTTCCATCTGTGACTCAAGCTACAAACAAGTGATATAAAATCACGAAGGGAAAAAAAAAAAAAAAACTAGCCGTAAGTTAAGAGAGATTACTCATGAAAATATATCACCACAAAATTTTCGACATTTTAATGGTAATACTGGATAAATATTTATGAATTATGGTTTCACATACTCGATGTGTCCCACCAAAATTAATATATTTATTGATCACAGAGATTAAAAAAAAAATTAATTAAAGAGTAAAAATGTAAAATAGATATATATAAAAAAAAATAGAGTTAGAAAGGAAAATGTATCAATTTTATTAAGATAATAAAAAAAATTAATGAAAAATGTTAACGGGTGTTTTAGAAATGAAAATAAAATAAAATATCTTTAAAAAAATATCCTAAAAATACATGTTAATAAGATTAAAAATTAAAATGTATATCAATTTCATTGAGACGAAGTGAATATATGAGAATGTGATTGATGAAAGTGGGCAGTTAAATTGGAAAAGAGGCAGAGATATGAGTATGAGTTGGAAGTCTAGGTTGGTGGTGGAGTAGTGAATCCCATGGGGTTATGGCTAAGAAAGCACGTATTTATTCCATTATTGTAGCAATGTTGAAATTTACACCACCTTTTTGCCAATCAGATGCTTTCTATATTCCCATACTGATGTAGACCAGGTGCTTTAATTCACCTGGACATTACCTTTGTGCTTAAGGGTGTTTTTCATTTGAACCTAGAAAAAGAAGATTTGGTGAATTTGGGGATTGGGATGTGTTGTTTCTAGATGAATGAAATGCATTTGAATATAAAAATTTGAGAATAATGTGATTTAATGAGAATTGATGGATTTAATATTGATTTTTTTCTTAAACATTACCGAGAAAAAAAATAAAATAATGTCGCTCCTATTCAGATGGAGGCAACTCATCCTTCTTGCATATGTGATATGTCGTTAGTGGGAGAGCTATGTTGTGACTCGGGTGACTATCACCACTTCCAATGTTTTTTAAATGATGGGGTATATAGTATATATTTTTATAAATTAGTAGATTCATTTAAATTTTATATATAAATTATATCCAATGTATAGTTTATATATTACAATTTATATTTACCAATAAATCAAACTTAAAAATATTAAACTCAATTCAATCATAAATCTAAATGGAGTAACGGGTAAAGTTTACCCATAGTCATGTAATTATAATTGTTGTCTAACTTGGATCATGTTTTAACTTTTTGTCTCATTAAGATCCCGTTTTAATTTTTAGATTTTTTCAACTCGTGGTTCTTTTCTATCCATTTTCCGTTAAGTTTAACAGACTTTTGGAGGAAATTATAATTTTAGAAACTTATTATTATTATTTTTTTTTTTAAAAACTATTTGCACCCCCAATAATTAAACTTAATACTTTTATCTAAAAGTTTTCAAAGTTCACCTAAACTCACAACATTGGCCGGACCACCGCTGACTAGCGCCAGAAAATGCGGAATGAAAAAAAAAAACACTGGATCATAGATCGAGATTTAGGGTTGTCGGATAGCGGCCTAAGGCCGGCGAACCGCGACCCCAGACTGATGAATCGTGAGCCTAGGCCGGCACTGACCGACATTTACTCTGCCACCCCTATGCTTGAATCCTGGCTTCGCCACTGCATGTCGTTATTGGTTGATGACACATCTATTAATTACGGATTGTCACACCTCGTAATAAATAGTGACAGCCTTGTAATTAATAATGGTAGCACAAATCAATAATAACATGCCACATATACAGGAATGAGGACTTTCATCGACTCCGTATAAGAGCAAAATTGTGTACCAGAAAAATACCCTGGTTGGTTTCTTTCTTTCTTGGCCAAAGTATTGTTTTGGATTTTGTAAATATTACTATTGTGGTAAGTTTAACAGAAATTACTACTACTAATTTGAATTTGTTCAAAAAATCCTTCCCGATATAAGAGGTTGACAAAGGCTTTACAAAATCCAAAAGTTACGGGGAAAATCGCCACTTGCCCTAAGGTAACCCACCATAACAGGTTTAGAAGATTGAGAAAAAACGGTATAGAGTAAAAAAGTAAATATAGAGCAGATGTGTAAGTGTTACAGAAAATAATTCAAAGTGTATGAAAAGCTATGTCATTGGGTTAATAAAGCTAAAGGGCCGAAAGATGTAATATTTATTCAAATTGATACTTAATTTATCAACTTTTACAAATTAATGTCAAAATATTCTATTGTGTCTCAATTTTTTAAACAATCCTTTTAATAAATAGTTTAAGGAAAAGTTAAAATTCACATTTCTTTCTTATTTTTGTCTCTTCTACAACAATCAAAACAAAGAAATTTGATACAACATAAATCACTTATAGACTTTAGACCCATCTTGATTAACTCTCATGTCTTTCATGATTCAAGTAATTAAGAAAAATATTTTACTAAAAACAATATTTAGTTTATTATTATTTTTAATATACACTATCACGTGAAAAAAATTATAAACTATGTCATTTTAAAATAAAAGTCATTTGTACTGATTAGTTCCTTCATCCTCAATTAGTTAGATCATTTATTTTTTTCTTTTTCATAATATTTAATTTATGATTTATTTTCATAGATGTTTAGATATTAAAAAGTTCACTACTATATATCTATCATAATTTACAACATACTTATTTTAAATATATTTTTTTGGGGAATTTTTTCTATTACTAATCTTTATGAATATTTGGGTCAACCATCGAACCTTGAAATATAAAAGTCAAATGATCTAATTAATCAAGCACGGAGGGAGTACTAATTAATACTATAGATCATCGTTCATTAGAGATATATCAACATACATAAGAGATCGATCAACATACATACATAGGAGATAGATCAGCGTACATAAGTGATAGATCAACATACGTAACAGTTAGATCAGCATACATAAGAGATCAATTAACATACATTAGAGTTAGATCAGCATACATAAGAGATATATCAACATACAAAATAGTCAGATCAGCATACATAGGAGATAGATTAGCATACATTAGAGTTAGATCAACATACATAGAAGACATATCAGCATATATAAGAGATAGATCATCATACATTAGAGTTAGATCAGTATACATAAGAGATAAATCAGCATACAAAATAGTCAGATTAGCATACATAGGAGATAGATCAGCATATATTAGAGTTAGATCATCATACATAGAAGACAGATCAACATATAAAAGAGTTAGATTATCATACATAATTCATTACAAAAATGAATTATTGAGAAATATATTTAGGTTACAGTTATAGAACATATAAAATTTCATCATAATTAATTTAAATTATACTATGTACCTATATATTTATAAAAATTATGGAGTGTCAGTTGCCACCCCCGGTCCCCAGATAGCTCTGCCGCGATGTTCTTAGTTGTTTATAATTAATAGAGTGAGAATTGAATTAAAGTTAACATGGTAAATTAATATGTAATATTTTATAATCAGAAATAAAAATAACCTAAAAATGGTAAATTATTTTCAAAATTTGGTATTAGAAAAGTACTCTATTATTTTTCTACAAAATCATCATAGTACTCATATTTAGAGTCATCACTTGGCGTTAATCGAACTTATGTATATGATATTTAAATCACAAATGTCTTAAAAAATAGTGTGGTCACAATAAAAACCATGAACTTAATTAAATTTAAAATTCAATATATTTTAAGTAAAAAAATTGTCACGTAACCGATCATGAGCGAGTAATTCAAGTCATTTTTCTTAACAATGAGAGAGATTTTTTGACATACTAGATATTAGAGAAATTTTTCTTCAAGTACTCACTATTATTATAATTAATAGTTCCTTCGTCCTCAATTAGTTAGATCATTTATTTTTTACTTTTTTATAATATTTAATTTATAATTTATTTTCATGGATGTTTAGATGTTGAAAAGTTCACTACTATATATCTATCATAATTTGCAACATACTTATTTTCAATACATTTTTTTGGAGAATTTTTTCTATTACTAATTTTTATGAATATTTGGGTCAATCATCGAACCTTGAAACATAAAAATCAAATGGTTTAATTAATTAAGCACGAAGGGAGTACTAATTAATATTATATAGATCATCGTTCATTAGAGATAGATCAACATACATAAGAGATCAATCAACATACATAAGAGATCAATCAACATAAGTAAGAGTTAGATCAGCATACATAAGAGATCGATCAACATACATAGGAGATATATCAACATACATTAGAGTTAGATCAACATACATAAGAAATAGATCAACATACAAAATAGTCAGATCAACATACATAGGAGATAGATCAACATACATAGGAGATAAATCAGCATACTTAGAAGACACATCATCATACATAAGAGATAGATCAACATACATTAGAGTTAGATCAGCATACATAAGAGATATATCAACATACAAAATAGTCAGATCATCATACATTAGAGTTAGATCAGCATACATAGAAGACAGATCAGCATATATATGAGTTACATCAGCATACAAAAGAGTTAGATCAACATACATAATTCATTACAAAATGAATTATTGAGTAATATATTTAGGTTATAGTTATAGAACATATAAAATTTAATCA
>JBBYHH010719131.1:0-14176 GCA_038382905.1 Daphne laureola
GGCCCGAAAGATGATTTTCTTGTGATCCGACTCTTCAATCTAGTTCGGGATGGACTCGTGTGTTCCGCTTGTCGACAATCTTCATCCTGAACCTCCATTTAACGCTTTTTTACTTCAATTTCACCTTAATGTCTGCATTCTATAAGATTTGGACAATTATGAGTAAAATGCATATAAGTCATGATAAATCAAACATAAATAATAAGAATTGTGTCTTAAACACCCCGGAAATATGTGAGTGTTTGTACACTCATGAGTGGTGCAACGACAGAGGTGTTGTAGTGTGTAGAGTGTTACTCGTATGAGAGAGATGTGTCAAAATGTAGAAGTCTAAAATTTAAAAATAAAAAAAAATTAAAAGTAAAAAAAAATTAACGGAATTCATCAAACTATTTATTCACTCAATTTTCACTCAATTTCTCAAACATTAATGGTTTAAAAACATTAAGGGTCAGTTTAGGGAACACATGAAATTTATTTCCAAAAAACTTTATCTCACTTTTTCAATTTTCAATACATTTAACAATCTTAAATTTATCAATTTTTTATAAAATAATATTTTTCTCAAATTTCTCTACTCACATACATCTCATCCATCAATAAAAAATACATCCCTAAATTTCCTAAAACACATTTCCCAATCCAAATGAACTAAGCCTAATGGTTTAAATGTGGTAAAAGGACATATTTTCCCATCAAACATTTGGAGATGAAAACTTTTTCCGGTTTTGTCCACAAGCTAGACCTTGTAAGATTGAAGATGCATTTTCATCGTAGCTGACAGTGCAATTTTCTAGAAAGAAAAGGAAAAAGAAAGAAAAAAAAAAACCGAGCCAAAGGCAAAGATCTTACAAGACTGACACCATCATCAGACCCAGATCATAGGGTTCTTCCGTCTCCGTCTTCCACGAGGCCCACGACTCTTGCCGGCCACCGTGAGTCACCTGTCTTCTCAGTCTCCGCCGTACCTGTATCTGAGTCAACGTTTCACCTGGCCGCCGGAGTCGGTGTCCGGCGCCTTCCTTGTAGCTCGTCATCAACCGCGAGTTTCTTCAGCGGCAACAACGTTTCATCCATCGGTTCTAGAATCCGCATCGCCATTATTCATTGCAGCAGAAGAAGGAAGTCTTCTCCAGCCCGATTCGGAAAACCAATTGTCATTCCACCCCTTTTACCGGGAAATTACTCTGCAAAAAAGGGCGTCTCTCAAACTTTCGCCGGTTTGGTATTTTTCGGCTAAAATTGTTGCTGTCTGGGGGGATAACTACATTCCCATTGCTTCAAGTCTCAGAGATCTCAGAAGTGTTCAACGTTGATTGATGAATGGCGGAGTGGAGTAGGAAGAAGATGAAATCACGCTTTTCCTTTTGTTAATTTTGCTCTTTCATGGCCTCCTCTCAGCACCGCTGTGTTTTCGGTATTCTTTCTCTCTCTGTCCTTTTTTCCTTATGTTCTTTCTGCAAATCTGGTGCTTCTGATAACTAGCCATTTTGATTAAAATCTTCTCAGCAAATTGTTTTTTCAGCAGGAAATTGTCTTGTGTTATTCTTATATGTTACTTGTTGTCTTGCAGTTGGGAATATACCGTATGACGCTACTGAGGAACAGCTGATTGAAATCTGTAGGGAAGTGGGTCCTGTCGTGTCATTCAGGTCAGCATTCAACTTATGGCACTTGCATTTGTAGCCTCAAGGAGTAGTTTGTTTTTCTACCTTGGATTTAATTAATTGTTACCCCATGTTTCGGCCTGATCATTTGTTGAGCTTTCTTTTGTTTTTCTCAGATTGGTTATTGATAGAGAAACTGGCAAACCAAAAGGTTATGGATTTTGCGAGTACAAGGATGAAGAGACTGCACTAAGTGCTCGCCGTAATCTTCAAGGTTATTTGATCAATGGGAGGCAATTGCGGGTCGATTTTGCTGAAAATGACAAGGGCTCTGACAGAAATAGAGAGCAGGTGTACTATCCATATTTCATATGTTTACCTTTTTTATGTTTTCTGAAGTCATATTATTCAGACCAGGTCGATGTTTTATACTGAAAGAATTTGAACCAGACTATATAAACAATGGTAAGGTGCTCTTATAAATGATGTGTGGATATATCAACAAAACAATGCATTTTTTATAAGAGTAAACTCCGTTCTTCTTTTCTATTGGGAAAAGGTAAAGGATTGCTTGATTTTTTCATATCCACTATCCATTTAGGCAAAAGGTGTGCTGAATAGCAAAGGCTGTCAAGTTCTGAAGCGTAAAATCCAAGCACGGTCTTAAATAAAATGTGGTGCTAATTCTTAAACGAAGTTGAGTTGGTGAAAGTAAGCGTAAAGTGCTAAATAATGGTATGATTATCGAGAAACCCAATTGCACTTATGTAAGAGAAAAAGTGAGATCTTTTGTTCTCTCTCTCTTTTACCCTCTACATTTCTCTTTGCTTTAGCGTTGGTATGTGGAATTACTTGTCAAATTTTCCCCTTATTAGTTTCCTCAGGCCTAAGCATACCGCCTATGGGAACCCTTTTTGCCTGTACTGCAAGCATCAGACTGCTCACGTTGCTTTAGAATGGAAAATCCCCTAACCCCTGTGGGGTTATTCCATTTGCAAGGTGTGCTCTGAATAGGACAAGTATTAATGGCTAAAGCTTGTGGGTTTTACCAGGAGGTCCAAAGTTCAAATCTCCACTCTCTTGTTGGCCTTCCATGTACCAGTAAAGAAAAAGGATACAGTGGACGCTTGTGTATGATGTAACACAGGGGCATTTAGTTTTTGGTAACCATTTGCCCAGTAATTCTCATGGTTCAATGTCCGTTATGTTAACGTGCAATCAGCAAAATAATATATAGGAAGCAGTCAAATTTTAGTACTTGCAGTGACCTTCAATTATGCTGAAAATATGGAAGGTTAGTGATATGATACCTATTATTGCTCTGAGGAAAACCAGTGAGGTCAAGTCTTTCTGATAAAAGAAAAGGTCAACGGGTTCTATTTCATGAGCTCCAACTAGCTTAACATATAAATTGAATGAAATCTTGATCTTGCCATGCCATTTTCCTGTGATTCATCATATAAATAGATCTGTATCCTGGGACCATAACATCATCTTCACTTTTAATGCTTTGTCAGTAGTCACTGGAATAAACTGTGTACATGTAAGTCGGAAATCATTCTCCTAGTGTCTGTTAGAAACTCTATCTTTAAAATGTATAAGCTGGAAAGGTCCTGGAAGAATAATTGAGAAGTGCAGCTTAGCCTGCTCACATTTTGATTTCCACAACTTGAAGAATTTCGTGAGAGATGAGGTTGTCAGGCTTGCTATAGTCATATAGGTGTTTATTAAGGTATCAAAAGCTCACAAGATTTTAGCGAAGTTACTAAGGATCATTAAATTGGAAAAAATGGAAATGCCATTCATTGGTACATATCTGATGATGGGATTAGTTGTTTCTTCCCCCGCTCTCTCCCTTTTTTTCTTTTTAATAAAATAAAATTGTGTAACAGAAACTTTTTGTTATTTTTAGGCCTCTATCTTCCTTGTGTTAGTTCGGATGCCTCATGTCAACTGCCATGGGAAAAAGAAAACATTAAGCAACTGTCATTTTTACAACTTTTATCTCACTGTTAGTGCTAAAGCTTTAGGAGAAATTGTTGATAATGTTCACTATGGGTAAATGACATACATAGTACTTTTTATATGCTCATCAACTGTACTGATAATCTTGCATATACCCAAATATCAGAATGAGACTTGGTGCATTGTCGAATATCTTTTTTCGTCAAATTTTTAAAGCACTGAAACTGTTCAGGGTTCATTATGTATGGATCTTTGAAGTTCCCAAAGTATCTTTTGAATGATCTCTCAAGTACCACTGCTTACGGAATTGAAATGATGCCAACTTTTAGTACAATGATTGAATCTCATACGGAGGTGTGTTAACTTGTGCAGATGGAAGTACAATATTAAGAGCCTCATGTTTCTTGTAATCACAATTCTTTTATTTCCTTTTGCTGAAAGAATAGCTGCAGTCATTGGTGGTGTTATTCTTTTGGTGACCCTTTAAAATGCTCTTATTTTTGCTGGGTTATCAGATCCCTTAAGTTGTTTTTACATGTCAGCTGACTGAAATATAGTAGTTATTCCATGAATGGCGTTGCTTATGCAGCCTGTCTTTCCAATAAAATTCGTGAGCATGGCACTATCTTGGTCAAGTTATTTTACTGGATATTATTCGTGTTTCATCAATCAACTAAAGCCAACTAGTTCAGATTATCTGTCTTCAAGTGTCAGAATAAGCTTAGGATTTTGTATGCAGGGTCGTGGTGGACCTGGATTGGCAACAAATGTTGGTTAGTGGTCTAACTTATTTGTAATTGCGCTTACATTGCTGCGGAATGTGGCTCATATCTCATTTTTTGTCTTACCGATTCTTACAGATACACAAAAACAATTAGGTGGTACAACCATCCAAGGAGAGGGCATTCAGAATCATCCAATTGGTCTCCATTTGGCTATAAGTGCTGCAGGCTTCATGCAAGGAGCTATAGGTGGTGCATCTTTAAATCAAAATGGTGTACAGTCAGCAGCCAATGATCCATTAACCCTTCACTTAGCCAAAATGTCTAGGAATCAACTGAATGAAATTTTGTCTGAGCTGAAGGTATTGTATGACTAAGTCCTAAGGTTTTGTTGTTTCCATTTAGTTTTGTTCTTTTCATTTAACTTCTTTGGTGGCAGAAAATGGCGACCCAGAATAAGGATCAAGCTAGCCAACTCTTGCTTGCAAGACCTCAGTTGTTGAAGGCCATTTTCCAGGTACCTGTCCTGTTGTTTCTGTCATAATGCTCTCTGTACAGTTCATAATTCCAGTTAAGATAGGTTGTAGGCTTGATTTTTTAGGTGTCTTGTCAACCTTTTCTCTGTATAATAATCATCAGACTTATAGCTGTTTGCTGTGTGCAGCTTTTGGTTAAGCAATGGCAGTATGATTACTGTGTTTCAATGCATTCCAAAACATTGATCCCAGTAATTCATATTGGGAACACCAGTTAGATATTTGTGTATTGAGCCTGGTAAGTGAGAAATTAGGAAAACAGTTGCCGGTGTTGGAGGTTGTTCACTTATCTAGGGCCTGTAGTTTTCGAAATCAGTTGGGAATGGTGATTGGGCTAGAAACCTGGGGTTGGAGAATAAGGAATTATCTGTAGGTTTAGGGTCTGTAGAATAGCTGCTAACCTGATTTATTTTTAGATCAATCAACCTTAATCCCAACTCGTTGGCGTTGGCTACATGAATCCTTCATCTCCATTCCACTCTATTTGTTACGAGGTCCTCCGGTAATCTAAGATCCCTCTCAACTAGACTTACTCTTGTAAATTTAGGTCTTCACTTACCTCGTTTAAACTCTCATAAATCTAACCTATCAGTTTTATGCATTTATTGTTAAAATGATCTGGAAAAGAATTATTAGGAATAAAAAGATAAGACCTTGGATCTCAAATTCTCACACCCAATGGCGCAAATGCATTACAAATCATCAAGAGAGCGTAACTATACCATACGAGTTTTTTCTTTTAATTGATAAGTCTCCATCTTTATTGAAGGAATTGCATGTTTGTTTAAAGCTCTAAAGTTCTACTTCCAGCATACCAAAATGACGTAAAGTTTTAGTTAGAGAAGTATAAAACTAGCTCTCAAGTAAACAAGAGTATATACTAAAAAGACATTCCTCCACTTAATAGTGAAATTTGAAAAAGATGCAGAAGGTTGTACTCATTTTCTTGAAAATACAAAACTATATCGGATTAGATTCCAAAAATATTAGAATAGAATATTTATTAATTCAGAAAGAGAGATGATGATGATGAAATGCAACCTTAATCCCTTCTCGCTGGATTTTCAATTTGTTTGTTTTTTTTAAAATTCTTTTCCTAACATGCACTGTCGAAGTGCTTTCTCTATTTAGAATTGAAGACTCACCCTGAGCTTGTCTTTTACTCCCTCAGTCCCTCAATAATTGTAACTTTTGACTTTGACTTCAAATTTGAAGTTGAAAATGTGTGTTCTGATGCTTTTGCCCCTTTGAAAAGAAAGAAAGAGAAAAGTATGATGTACCCTAGTTTTATGATGAGTTAAAAGAAAGATTTCTCTTAACAGGAAAGTGAACAATTGCTCCCTCCTTTCCCCAAAGTGAACAATTAATATGGACAATCCAAAATGGCAAAATCTGCTTTCTTTATGGAACAGAGGGAGTATTTAGAAATTAGTCACTTCAATTTATCATTTGTATATAATTTATTGGACATCATCAAAATTTTGAAGGAAAAAAATCGTAGATTAAATGATGTAAAAACAAATGTGGCAATTCTTATGGAAGTGGGAGTATCATTTATAGGCTTCATTGTAGTTTCTATTACTAGTAGGAATGTTTATATCTTTATCAGTCGGGTGCCAATCAGAATAATTATTCTCCGTACAACTTGTTTAATAATTCCGTTTCCTTGCTTCCAGGCTCAGATAATGCTGGGTTTGGTACCTCCACAAATGGTTTGTTTCTTTATCTCATAAAATCAATTTACTTTTTACATGACACTTGCGATGTCTCTCATAAGGGGACTTCTCCGTCTTTCATCGACTTCTACAGCTAAGTCCTCAGCAGGTTATAGGTCAAGTAACACAGTCTTCTTTAAAAGATATCCATCGGAATCAGCAGCCAACTTTACTGACTCATCCTGGGCTGCCCCCTTTAGCCCAGAGGCTGAACTCTAGCCTGCCTAATGCTCAAGAAAATCAAGTCTCTGCAACTCAAAGTTCTGCAGCTCAGAACCACTTTTCTGCATTCTTACAACCTACTTTACATCCGCGTATCCATCTTCCCCAACACAACAACAATCCAGCGTTTTCACAAGTGACACAGTCTGGGGTATCTGTTGGCCCAAGACTTCTTTCAGTAACTTCCTCTGTTAGACCTCAAGTTCAAGAATTTCATTCCTCCTCCCTAAACCAGCAAGTGCAGCAGCAAATGTTCCAACAAAGACAGCTTGCAACTGCTGGTGTAGGTCAGAGCTCTCAGATGGTCCTTCCAATTTCAGGCAGGCAGTCTCCTGCTCTGACACATTCCTCTTTATTGGATAATGGTCAGGTAAAGAGCTCTTTGATTTCATTCTACCATGCGTTGTTGGTTTGTGGAGGAGTTGTGGCTTATGTGATGATGGTTTCGTAGTTTATCTTTGGATGTGTTTTTGTTCTGTGATTACCATACTTCTTCACACTCATGCTTCCATATGTTACCTATCAGAATTTATTTTCTTCTTCCCTGTGAACCTGGATGAGTCACTCCATTTTCAGGTTAGATTTTGTATAATTTGACAATTACCCTTTAGTGGATAGTGGAACTACACAAAAAAAACAAGACAAAATAAATGAAATATAAAGTGGGGATAATTCTTTTTGGGAACTTTAAGAGTAAAAAGTTTCTAAGGAAAGTAATCAATTTTTCTGAAACAACCCAAAAGGAAATGTGTGTTCTTTTTCAGGGACCGGCAAAGCGTGCACACACACACACAATCAATTCTACTTAAGAAATTATCTCTCTTGCTACTGAAGGAAATCACCACTGAACGGAAATGGTTGTAAGGCAAACTAAACAATAAATTACTAGGACTGTAATTTCAACATCATGAGCTCATATACATGATACAGATATATGTATATACATAGACACATGTATATATGTATAGTTAAAGATGTGCATATATACAAACGTACGTACATACTTTTGGATATGTGTGTATTGCACGAATGCATATAATGTTGAGAAAATGAACATCAGAAAGCTCCTACTTTGCCATCATTTCTGTCCACTAATAATTTTTGGGAAGACATGCTACATGTCTTTATATGTTCTTCCCTTTTATACACATTGGCTGTGTAGACTTTTCGTTTTCTCATCCTCTTTGTACCGTGATCTCCCCTGTATTGTGTCTAATGGCTGGACTTTTTTATTAACTTCAGTCGGAGAATGTTTCTCATTTTTGTTCTCCATTTAGGGGGTCATCTTCTTGTACAGATTACGGTTTCTTGATTTAATCATGTAATTGCTTTACGACAGGCTGGTTCTTTAGGAAATTCAGTATTGTTAGAAAGACGAAGCATGATCCATGACTCTCCTGAAGCAATAAATCGCCCTACCAAAATGGTGAAATTGGATGATACAAGGACTTCTTTCTCCAGTGAGGGTGTAAATGTGCCTGATATTACTGGATCCGGGCTTGTACGGGCATTTGCTGGTGATTCGGCAGGCTTAAGTCAAATTCCTGGAGCAGGACAGATGCAACATGTTGAGAAAGCAACTTCTCAGGTAAGAGGCTGAAGTCAGTGGAAATGAGATATAGTCATAACCGTCATCTTATCTTATTTTACTTTTCATGCTTTGTTGGGTCAAGTTTCAGTCAACAAATTTGTTTCTTTAGAGGTTTTTCTTTTTGAAAAACTATTTCTGAAAAATGCAGGAAAAAATCATGAAACAGTGGAGAGAAAAAATTGAAGGGAAGTTTAAATTCAAAACTGAAATAATGCCTGCTATTTATTCATGCTTTTGTACATGTATACACTTGAATTATTCTGCGGTGTGACCTGGGAGAACTGTTTGAATCCCTTTGTACTTCTTCTCCCTTCAAATGACCCGTAAAAGAATGTTGAAGCTGACCCTCATTCTTGGATCTGAGGCTTTCAGGAAATGCGTAAACTATTCTTTTTTCTTGACTTTGAGATAGAACTGGAGGTGTATGCTTTGGTTCTTCCTGTAAAGGATTTAAGTATGTAGGACATTGTAACTTGAGTTGCAAAGCTTAGTTGGAGACAGATGCTTCTATCTAAGTTCACTTTACATCCATTGACTAGAGGCTTGCTTCTTTATCGTGACATCTGTTATTGTCATTACTATTCTTCTTGTTTTTTCAACTCAGAAGTTGTCACTTGAACTGAACTGCTCCCGTTAACCATTCTGTTTCTCTTCCTCAGAAGCAACTTCCACCAGAAGTGGAGTCCGCCTTACTGCAGCAAGTGTTGAATCTGACGCCGGAGCAGCTGAATTCCTTGTCGCCGGAGCAACGACAACAGGTGCTTCAACTTCAGGAGGCGCTTCGTCGAGATCAATTGCAACCATCATAGCATGTCCAAATAAAGGTTTCATTCGTTTTCATTTCAGAGCATGTATAATTATTCTTCAAGGAACATAAAAAGCATTACAAGTTATACCCATCTGTAACGTTATCAGCCTGTGACGATAAAGAGTGTTGAGGTGGAAAAAGTAAGAAAATATTTTTTGTAATCAATCTTCTGCCATCTCTCTAGAAACGGCCCATGTTTCTCTTCATCTTTTTGTTCGCACTTCTGTCCTTGAGACTGATAGAAGATCATTTATTTTATGCCTTTAGAAATTCTTGGTTTACTCAAGCAAACATAAAAGCAGGAGATGAGAGAAATTTATTAGAGGTTGATTATTTACATGGTACTCCTTCGTTCCAAAAGTTGCGTTCCTCTGGTATAGATTAAAATAAGATGAATAATGCAGAAGACAATTGAGTGTTAAAAGACAAGGAAAAAGGTTTCGGATGTAAATTACCTACTCATCTAGGTTCAAAAGTACAACATAATCATCCTTCTGAAAACATAATCATCCATCTTTTCAGAAATGCAAAATAAATATTCACTTATATTAATAAATGCAAAATAACGATTATCGATTTTAAAAAGTGTAAATAAATTACTCGAGCACTTACTGGAGGGAATATTCCGTCAACATTAGAAAAAAAATAATATTCCATATCATAAAGTATATTCCATGTCATCTAGCCTCCCTCTCTTCTCTGACACGTCTGTCAGGTTCCTCCCTCCCCATATCCATCTACCACATCTCATCATCCAATTCCAGTCTTCCCAGAACTGCCACGCCATTAAGATTCTGGTGAGCTCACACACACCACCGGAGGAGCAGTAACCGACAAGGAAACCATCACTACCCGCCGACCCAACTCGCACCCGACCTAGCGTATTGAGGCCTCTCCTGCTCCGATACTCCGTCTTTGACGCCCCCAAGCTCTCTCCTGTCCGTCGCTGCATCAATATCGGTTCTCTGTCCCGCTATTCGTCGTCGAAGGCACCACGAACCAGCCGGACCCTTCCAACCAGTGAAAGTTGACGGTTGAATCTGAGGTTGCAATGCCACATCAACTGATGATTGGGCAATAGACGCCACGTCAGCTCCCACATCATCATTTTTTGTACGCGTGGCTTCTGAGATGGACAATTTAACGAAAAGTATTAAAATTGCACTTACGGAATAAACGTGAGTCGTTATTTTGCACATCTGAAAGGATGGATGAGTTTTTCGCACTTTTAGACCTAGATGGGTGGGTAATTTGCACCCGGAGTCGAAGGAAAAATAAGAGTAAAAAATTGAAAATAAGTGGTTCAGCTCTTTCCTTTAAAAGGTTTTATCCCAAAATTTGATTTTAGACATCAATATGCTCCAACTCCTAGGACTTGTTTGGTTGTCAGGATAAAAAATGGTGGGATTGGATGATTAAAATGGGATAGGATAGGATGATTTAAGATAGCATAAGAGATGATTAAATTTTATCCAAACCCACATTTGGCATTGAATGCAGAATTTTACACAATTTGATAGAAACCATGAACACTAACAAATTCACCACAATGACTAAAGTGTAACTTTTTAAAGTTTTAGTCTTTTTTATTTTTTTTAATAAAGTTTAGGGACAAAAAATGTAAATAATTTTGAGCCAAAATATAAATGTTTGAAAAGTTTGAGGACCAAATTGTAATTTTTTTAAACTTAGAGGACTATATTATCATTTTTTTAAAAGTTGTAGGACTATGTTGTATTTTTTTTCACTCATCCCAACCTTCATTTTCTTATCCATCACTATTGGTGGGATACAAAAATCTCTCTTTTGAGGGATAAAATTAGGTGGTGGGATAAATTTTATTTCAAGTTTGGGCGCACTAAACGATGGATGAAGGAGGAGATTGGGATAAAAATCATCCCATCCCTCCTAATCCTTGAAACCAAACGTGCCCCTAGGGTGTAAAAACAAATCGAGCTGTTCCCGAGCTTGAACTACACAAAACGAGCTGAATTTTACAAGATATGAATCCAAGCTTGAGCGGAAATTTTGATTTGAGTATTAGACGAGTGTTGGAAGAGCCGAGCCGAGTTTGAAATTTTAAAGATTCAGTTCGTGATCCAATTCGAGCGAGCGTAATTTCAATTTTACCTTTAAGCCTAAAACTATTCCTCCCAACCCAAATCAACCGCATGTAGCTAATACGTCCAGTATCTGCATCTGTTCCCACCTTGTATCACCCAGCCCAATCTCTGCCATCTGCTTTGTTCCCAGCAGCGATTCACCGACCCACATCCTCTGTTCTCGGTGGCAACCTCCCATTAAACCTGCCCCAAATGCAACTCGTCACCCAACTCGACCTCTAGCTACGTCACCTTCTAAATCGCCAACCCTAGCCTCTTCGTCCACTCCCCCGGAGCCAAACAAAGCACCACCTGACTTGACTCCTTTGTAACAAGGTCGACCGTCGTTCAGTAAAACCTCCAGTCCAGTCGCACGACCGTACAAGAGTCGCACCGAACTCGAACGACCGCGTTAGTTGCTCACAGTCACTTGGATACCCTTAGAAGCCGCCACCACCACATGCAGATGAGAGGGGGAAGGCGAAGAGACACTGGCGGAGTCAGAAATTTAGGTTCGGAAAGGCCGGTAACATATACAAAAATATTAAATGGTAATAAAAAATTCTATTCTAAAAAAGTCTTTATATAACTACAAAATAAGTATGATATGGAATCGATACCTATTTTTATTCATGAAGTTTGAACTAAATACACATTTTATTTAATTAATAAAAGAATGAAAACCAAACTAGAGTTTTAAGCATTGTTGCTTATAGTATGATACTATAAATCAAATCAATGTTGAGTTGTTTAGAAACAAATGAAGTGAGATTGAGAAAATTTTGAATTTATGGAGAAAGTTTGTAAGAAGAAAAATAATAAAAAAAAGATCTAGTGAGCAATAATACTAGCAAAGAGCATATATCACTTAAAAAAACATAGAATGAACAAGAGTATACGAAAGAAATAAAGTCTATTAAAACTAATTTAACATGTTGAGTTAAATTAAGATAATTTTTTATTGACCGACTCAATCAATTAAACTTATTAAAATCAATTTTTTATTCAATGAACCTTATATAATTTAAATATATCTAAAAAAACACATTATTATGTAAATTAATATATCAATAATTCAATGTAATAGATATTTTAATGGAAAATGAGACAAGAAAATAGAGAAGACAATCTTTTAATGGAAAATTACACATTTAGTCCTTGTTCTCATGTTTCTTGATTTGTTTTAGGTACTTAAGTTTTTTGAGTCCTCGAACTATCAAACCGAAGTCGAACATTAAATGAGCCGAGCTCGAGCTGTCTTTTTTAAGCTCGCCTCGAATATGCTCAGACTCGAGCCATCCTTCACGAACTCGAACTCGAACTTGAACTTGAACATGTGATGTTCGGCCTCGGTTCGGCTCGTTTGCAACCCTACCAAATCCATCAACTCCAACCTAAGAAGAAGAGATCCCGAGAGTACTTCATTACTAAGAGGTTTCATCGATTACATAGTACTTCGATCCTTAAAAATGTTGTATTTCTTTAGCAAGCGATTAAAGATTAAAGTAACAATAGAACGTAAATAAATGTGATACTCCGTCAATCCCATTTTGTCTCATTTTCCTTGTAAACAAAATTTTTCTTACACATTTTTTTGAAACTGCAATGGGTAGTAATCATTGGTCAAGTGGAATACAACCTAAAGTAGCAGCAAGACATGCCTGCAAAGAAATAACTAGATCCCCAAAACTAGATGGGGAAAAGCAGGCAAAAACAGGCCTGACTAAGGGCACCCAAAAGCTAAAGTCAACAACATTTGAAGCGCAAATAAGAATGCCAGCATCACCGCTCCTCCTCCGGAATGCTCTCGATGCAAGCCCTAAACCCCCCAGGTTTTCCTCGATTCTGGCAGGCTAACCGCATCATCTTCAGGTTGTTACGTGGCACTATCCTTATGCTCACCCTACGCACCTGCCAGAGATGGGAACCTACATAAAAAGCATGTGGAGCAAAAGACTAAAAACTCAGACTCTTGTTTCGCTTGGAGCAAAACCACTAGTGAAGTCCCTATCCCATTAAAGAAGATTGCATAAGGGACCTTCACACTTATGCAACCACCCCATTGCTGCCTCATTCCCAGGGCAGGGCAAGCTTAAACTCAGTCCTGCCGAAGGAAAGGAAACCGGAGGCAACCCCTCCACATTTGCTGTAGACGGTTCATTCTCCATTACTCGCACCCACATACACTGATTCCCCCAACCATCCATAGAACTATGGACCTTACCACCATAGAAAATTTGCCTCCACAGAAGCTCCTTATCCAAGCCTCCACAAGTGGTGATTGAAAGAATGGCAGAAAGACAAAGACCAGGAGCATAAACGACAGAACTACCAGATGGCAGTCTCTGCCTTGCAAATTGATCCGCCGGAAGGAACATCCCAGCCCTTGCACAAGTTGAACCCGGAGCACCAACGCCAACTTGTTTGAAGCCCGCTGGTTGAGGCCAGAACCACTAGAGGTGCGCTGGTGAAAAGGAGGGCCTCGACCCTAATCGGAGCGAGGGCTAGCCAGAGACGAATTTTCGTTGACGACGACCACCGCCGAAGCTTGAATAGTCGGCTCGCCAAGGCGAACGGCCTCCACCAAACATGAGAAACGATCGCATCTCCTCCCAATCTGAGACACAGTAGATTGAGACGCGGTACAAGCAGACCACCAACAAGAGTAGATGCTGCGATCTGAGGAGCCCGGAGGCGCTGGCTGCCGATGGTGGCGTCTTATTCCGATACAAACCCTAGGGACGACAAGGGAACATCTCGAGAGCATTTTTAGGACGGTTTATGTTTTTTTTTTTTTTTCTGTTTTGGCCATGGGACCTCGGCAAAACGAAGAAGTGAATGTGTTAGCGTGGTATAGCAGTATGCAATACGCGTTAAAGTGTAAATTTTCCTTACACATTTGTAAATA
>JBBYHH010719241.1:0-17414 GCA_038382905.1 Daphne laureola
TTTTGACAGTTTCACTGTATTTAATCTATGATTTATTTTCATATATTTTTAGATATTGAAAACTAGAAAATTCATTTGAGAACCATTATTTGATATCCAAATTTACTAAATAGGAGTATATATTTTCTTAATTTTTTTACACTGTTTATTTTTATTAAAAATTAAGTCAAATATTGAATATTGAAACAGTAAAATCAAACGATATAATTTTTTAGGACGGAGGGAGTATAATAGATCAATTTTGAAACTGTCTAAACATATAATAGAGTATTTTCCCCCAAAATTTCTCATTCACAACACAATTAACAACTTCAAATTTCTCAATTCAAATACATATCATCAATTAATTAAAACACAAATTTAAAAATTTACCAAAAAAAAAACTACTATAATGAACCGATGAAAGAAACGAATTTCTACACCAACTTCTGACAAATATGTATTAATATATAACTAATGATGGCTAACTATAGCTAATGATGCATAATCCATATATATGAATCTATAGCTAATGATGACTATATCTTTGCAAAATCAATCTCTATTCTCGAGACGTACCTTCCCATGAGTCATACCTCATCATCATTGTTGTTGTAGGCTTATAAGTACCTCTCATTGACAATATATGTTTTTCATGTAACAAAAAAAAATAGTGAATACTGCCACTGTCTTTGAATAAATGTGTGTATTTTTTTTTTTTATGTTCCTTAAAAATTGGTGCATTTTCCTTTTTAGAAATTTATTTTAGACGGAAGTTTTTCTTTCCTAAATTTATTAATTAATTTGAGTGTCAAAAGAAATGTATTATTTATTTAGGAAGAGATAGAGTATATATATGTATAAGTAATGATGATAGGTAATGATGAATAATATTTAATTACCAAGAGCATATCTTCTAATATCTCCTTAGATTTTGTATATGTCATATGATTCTATTTGATCTCTCATCCCCTAAACACGTGTAACCTCATAAATTGATAGGAGCAACACAACGTGAAGCAACGACATTTCTTGCATGCCCCTTAAATATCTTTTTTATAGATGTTTATAAACTAGAGTTTTCTCTACCCGTACTTCGCGACGGGGAATACTTTTTTAAATTGATGAATGCAAATTTCTTGAATTGAGATTTGTTTTTTGATTTCGTCAATAGGGTGAAAAACTCATTTGAAACGTTATTTTAGTTTTTTAATTTTGTAACTGATAAAAAAAAAATCACAAGAGGAATCATATAAGACTAAAATTGAACTTAAATTTTTCCATGTTAAATGTTTGTAGTTTATATGCGCTTTTTTTAACAAGTTTATGGTCTCGGATAATTTTTTAAAACTAAATTAAAGGGTAAAGTATATCGTTAGTCCCTTAATTTTGCTTAATGTCCTGTTCAGATCCTATTTTAAGAATTTATCTACTGGAATGCTTTAACTTTGGTTTTTGTACAATCTTAATCATTTTATTAGTTTTACCGTTAACATTTCCATTTTCTGTTATATTTTTACGCAAATACCCTTAAAATTATACTTTAATTACATATTTAATTTTATTATGAGTCCTTAATTTTTAATAATTGTACAAATAAGTCCCTATTTTTTTTTTTCCTTTATACTCTTAATTTCTTATTCCCAAATCGCAACAACCAGGATGAATCATTTTCGTTCTTCAAGTTCTTCGTTCTTCTCTCTCACTGGCGCCCTTCCTCCTTTTGCAATTCAAGCAGATGAATCATTTTCATCATCAAACCATGTCATGGCCTCTTCATTGTTCTAAAAACTTCACTCCAAAAACAAAAATCAAAAGGATTAAAAAAAAAAGAAGGAAGAACAGAGGATGTCTCCGGCACCCGGCGAGACCACCGCCCGACCTCTGCTTCGTGCTCGATCTCAAGTCCAGGTTCGAGATCTATGGTTGAACCGCTAACAACAGTTCGAGATCTATGGTTAAACCAAGAAGACGACAAGGTGGATGGTCGGCTGGTCGGCTGGCCAGATCTGGATCTAACTTCCGGCGGAGCTAATCGGCTATCAGAGGAGAAAACAACGAGAGAATTCAGGGTTGGAGGGAAAACCCTATAATGGTGAAAACCATAGAAAGAAATGAGCGAATAGAGAAAATGGAGTGCGTGTTTGGTCTCATCGGGAAAGACTTCGCGGTGGTGGTGGCGGACTCATCAGCGGTGCAGAGCATTATAGTCCACAAATCAAATGAAGACAAGATCATGGTCCTCGACTCCCACAAGCTCATCGCAGCGAGCGGTGAATCTGGCGACAAAGTGTAGTTCACAGAGTATATCCAAAAGAAGGTGGCACTTTACCAGTTTCAGAATGCATATTAGAGATGAGATCAAGGTTGGTGGTAGCCCCACCCAACTTTGTCATCAAGATTGTTGACAAGGATGGAGCGAGGGAATTTGCCTAGCGTGAATCAGTGAAGGATATCTCAGTTCCTGCAGCTTGAGGTTTATGAATATGTGAAGGATGGCTCGATTTCTGCGGATTGAGGTTTATGAATTTGTGATGGATGCCTGAATTGAGTTTCCAAGAGTTGTGTTCTAGTCCGTATGGTTGATCAATACTCGTTTTGTACTTTGTTTCACACTGTCCTTAGCAGCATAGAAAGAAATTAGGTGAGGAAAAGATGTGATTTGTTAAATGGTGAAAATATGAAAGGGATGAAGAGATGATGATGATGAGATGAGAAGAAGAGTGATGTTAGATCGAGATCAAGAGGGACTTTGAAATGGGTGGTTGAATTTTTTTAAATTTTTAGGACTCTTTTATATATTTTTGAATTAATTGGATTTAATTGGATATGAAAAATGATATTTATAGAATTATCCTTAAATTAAATGACAATTTAACTAAGAAACTAACAGAAGGATTAAAATTGTACAAAAATTAAAATTAAGGGATTTTAGTAGGACAAATTCTTAAAACAGGATCTGAATAGGACATTACGTAAAGTTAAGGAACTAACGGTGCATTTTACCTCTGAACTAAACTTAGTGTATATGATTGAATAATCAGAATATGGTATGCACATAAATATTACTCTTATCTCAACTTGATGTTGTTAAGGTAAACAATTTTTATAAACAAGTAAGTAAAATTTTGAAAACTGAAAAAATTTAGACCTTCACAATTAAAATGAAAATAACATGTTAAGGATTTTTAACTCCCTTGTTTGTTCGGAAGAATTATAAAAATTGAAATTTTATTAACATTTTTTTACTGTATCATATTTATTCACATATTTCATGTCTAAAGAAAGAACTTTGATTGAACTATTATACATAAGACAGTTACGGATCTAACTGTATAACATGTCAAAATTATATGATCAAAACATAAAAAGAAAGGAACGAATATAATTAAAATGCAAAAGAAATGAAGGAACAGAGCTAAAATGTAAAAGGAAACAAAAGGGAAGGACCAAAGTGTAAAAGAAATATGATTTAAAGGACTAAGATGTAAAATGAAATAATCAAAATGGACTAAAATATAAAAAAATATGATAGAGGAAAAAGACAAAAGCAGTACTGTTCATAAAACATTCACAAATGTATATATAGTAAGAAATGAGTTATTCCCTAAATAACAAATAGAAAGAAAAAAAACCAGAAAATCACAAAAAATAAATAAATAATAGTTTACCATATCAAATTAATAATTGGAACGCTCTGATTAAAAAATATAGTATAGAAAAAAACATTAGAATTAAACGAAAAGAAAAGCAAAATAAAAAAGAAAATGTTTAACTCATAAAATTTAAAAATATTTGGGTTCGATGTTTAAAAATATAAAAATGTACGATAACAAAACAATTTTTTCCTAAACAAAAAAATAAAATAAAATAAAAAGCAGAAAACGACAAAATAAAATGTATTGTTCATAGTATCTACAAATTTATTATGTATATATGTAAGATTGTAGTGAAGGTTATGGAGAGGACAAGAGAATGCGCGTTCGGGAGCATGGATGGATTTTCCACAAAGCATTAAGCTACCTTTTAGTATAATAGAGAAATTGTAATTCAACCTTAAATGTAGCAAATTTAGTATTTTAAAATATAGTATGTTTTTCAAATATTTGGATAAATTAGAAAATGTTTTCATATAGGTGTAAAGTCATTAAGCCATTGACTTGGACACCAACCAAATGGATCCTTAATATTTGGGACTATTTTTAAAAGGCAAGCGTCTAAGATAGAGTGATATGAGAATAAGAAAAAACATAATACCACAAGATTGCAACTCCATACACAAGATCCAATGTACAAGGAAAACTTAATACCACAAGATTGCGTTTTTGTAACTTTACAAGTCATATCAGCATTTTATACCCTTTTAAGATTGTTTTTAACCGACTTATGATCACGCTGGTTTATTCCACAGATAAACCTTACAAGTAGTTGTTCATGTTGATAAATCACTCATCATCGATTAGATGCCTTCACAAGATGAGGATTCTGATTGTTCCTAGGAGGCAATACAACTTAGTATTCAGACACTCTTGATTTATAACAACTACACTTATGGCTCATACCATTCCCAGATGCAAACAATAATCTTGCAGGTCTGCCAACTTTCTGCAATTCGCCATGATTAGGTCAGAGTCGTTCAACACTTGCCATAAGAGCGTCTGATAAGACTGTGAACAACTGAGTCTCAACCAGTTGCTGCAAAAGACCAAAAGTTAACAAACCATTATTGAACAAGGGAGGTCAAAATTGACATGAACGTGACGACATCTAGAATGCATTGCAGACTTCATCACCACACAGCATCACACCTTTTGTACACAACTCCAACTAACATCGAATCACTTCATTTTCTCTTACGGGCATAGCATACCCGTCTTTGAATACGGACCACGCCCAGAAACTTTTAGTAGTTAATAATAATACCATGTCCCTGTAACTATCCTGATTTATCCTTATCTTATAACTGCCATCTGTTTCTGCAACTGTTCTAAGTCTTATCAAAATGTCCTCTAGCTACCTTGCTCATTATGTGCAACCATAAAAAATATCACCAAGGTTCACGACAGTTAAAACAGATAAAACTCTTGAGGATATAAAAAAACACCTTAACAAATGGTTGATCCTTGTTGGGAAAAGAGTCGATGTAGCTATCCTTGAGCAATATAGAAACCTGGAAACGACAGAGGTGTTACTCAAGAAATATATATAGATGGCAATTGTAGCAATCTGTTGAACTGGATTTTGAAGACAACAGAAGATTAACACGATCAACCCTGACCCTGTCATTGTCCGACTGTACACTGGTTATTGCATGAGGTTGTATGCTAGCAGCAATCCACTCTAGATATTGCCTCATTACCATTAAAAACTCGTTTGCAGCTTCTGCCTGGGCAGTAGATGCCATATGTTAGCTCTTAAAGCGATAATCAAAGGACTGTAATGACAGAAAAAAAGAATAAGCTACCTTAAACAGTCAGGGGACCATTTAAAATTTTCATTAGAAGTATGAAATGTAAAGAACTGACATTAAAACATTTAACTATAGAACTTATCTCCAAAGGGTGAGTAGAACAAAATAGCTAAGAAGATTTATAACCTGAATTTGTATGCAATGTAACAATAATAAAATAACCTATGGCTTAAAGTTTCTACTGAAGGATACTTCCACTTTATTCACAGCATAGATTCATGTTTTCGACTATTTTCACCTTTTCAATTCACGGATTCCATTTAAGGCTATGAAATGTTTTAATTTACTGGAGAAGAGCGGGTACTCGTTTTAATTGAAAAATGTTATACATACTTCATATAGGTCCACAGGTATGCATGCATATGTCAAAGCAGGAAGAGAAATGTGCATGCATATTCTATTAAACTATATGTGCATCTATTAAGAATTGCTTTGGGATCACAGAACACCTGCATTTCACTGCAGCGGTACACAGGATGTTTTTTAGCAGTTGCACCTTCCAGTGCAAGTGTAGCATGGACAGGGCCAAGCTGTGCAACTAGCTCTTTCTGCCGAGGAAGTGTAGGCAAGTAACACGTTTTCACCTGAACAACATTTGAGTATTGTGAGGAGCAAACTTACATGTAATGATGTCAAAGCACCAAGCAACTAGGAAAACAGAAAAGTTTGTAAGCAATACAGAACAGCTCGAAAACTAATTCTTCCAACATGACTGGATTCTACATGCTTGTGAATGACAATTTGAATGTCATGCAAACTGGGGTTTTGCACCAAGCAGAACATCCAGAATGGAAGTGGAGAGACCAACCAGTCTGCACACGCTACACTCAATTTTCCATACCCTAAAGACAAGACATGGTACTATACTAAACGCTCCATGAAAGATTCAAGATATTCTTGAAAGCATAAGTGCAACATAACCCAAGGTAAGCAGACCAAGACTGGGTTGAAAAGCTAGCATTCTAGCAGAAGATAGCACTTCAAACACACACTATTAAACTTAGTGAAGAATGTTTTTGTGGAAAGTCCAAAATAGACAGGTTTCTATCAGTTGAGCAAAATCATACAGTAGTTATTTAAAATCTTTCAGATAACAGATCCTCAATTCAACTATTAATAATATAATTACTCTAAGATATAAGAGACCTGATTCTTGAGCAAATTCACAAGTACAAGACTAGATGTTTTTAGCTTCATGTTGGTGGGCTTATCATGTACGCCAACCTGCACATATATAAAGAGCTGCATCAGCACATTCTGAAAAGAAAAAGGCACCTCACCAGTGGTACATATTCCAATAACGTTAACATAATAATAAGTTAATGTAATAGCATGTATACACAAGAAATCCACCGTAAGTTTGTACAAGCTTCAACAGAGAACATAAAACCAGTAGGCATGAGGTGAAGCTATAGTCTATTTAACTCTTCATCTCATTAATTCTAGCTTGCCTAATCAAATTTTAACGTTCTCTCCCATCTCCCTCTCCTGTCATGCCTTCAAGGACCGGTTTATTTCTCTTGTTATATATCCAGTTTTACTGCCTCCACCAAATTTTTGTGCAAGCCTTGCACCTACACTTTCCTCGCAACTGTCTAACTTGATATAAACATGTTGACCTTTCATATATCTCTATATAGATCATCTGTTAGTTCATACAACCCATGCAACAATGTCAGAAACTTACAATAAAGGGAACTGGAGCATCAAGAAAATCAAGCATATTTGCTGGCAGGATCTGCATGAAAGAAGTTCATGTCAGCAAGATCAATGTTACCTTACCAGACCACATCTGGTATACAAACACTAACAAATATCACAAACTTATTCCAAAAAGTGGAAGAAATGATCAATCAGAGTTACAAATCTTCAACTTTCTTTCCGGATCTGTATGATTTCTATCAGTATAGTTAACCGGTGACATAGTACAGATTTATTAGTTTACTCAGACATCACACCGTAGACAAAAGACTTTAGCATAATACTACCCCCATCCCAAATTGTTCGATACGTTTGACCTGGAGCAGAGATTAAAATGTGTGAAGACTTGAAAAGAATAAAGTAAAATAGGCTTATAAAACAGCAACAACTTTTTGAGTAATAAGAAAAATTAAGAGTAATAAGGTAAAATAGGTAGGTAAAGTTTCCTTAAAGGAAACATACCGACATTTACGAGACATCCCAAAAAGAAATATGCATGTCTTGAGGGAGTATTTTAGAAAAAGTTTGCAAGCTCTCATCATTTCAAATCATATTGACACCTTGCCTTGGACTCATAGTTCAGGCCTATAGTTGTTACCAAAAAACTCCAAGATTCAATCCCTAATCCTTCCTTATCCCTCTCACGTGCAGACTATGAAAATTCATTTGTTGATGTTGCTTGTACCATCGTAACGTAATGAACTGGCATTAGTTGATGAAATTTACGGTTTCACTAAATTGATGAACAATCATCAAAGCATTTAAAGAGTATGCGTGTACCATGGATGCTATTTAATTATTTATTAAAACCAAGAAATTGTGAATGAAGCTCCAGTCACTGCTTTCCGAAATCTTTATTTACTCTACTTTACAGCTTGAATTTGGCAAAGTAACAGACTTTTGTAAGATTTCAGCGCAGCATCATTTATATAAAAGTGATGGATAATTATCAAGTACTTCCGTCTGCTAAAAATTGAACCATTTGATTTTGTTGTTTCAAGGTTCAATGTTTAACTCAAATTTTAACGAAGTATGAAAAAAAAATAGAAAAAAAAAACATATTTAGAAAATTTAGATTTCAAATTATAATACATATGTGAAATATTAATTTTCAATGTCTAAGCATTCATGAAAAAAATCATAGATTAAATACTGTGAAACTGTCAAAACAAATGGTTCAATTTTGGCGGATGGAGGGAGTATTTGGCTGTGCAGAGTGAACTGCTTTGTCTCTTCTGTTGCAGAAAAGAAATTTCTTCTGTTTCCACTTTGAAGATGATGAATATTAGTTCCTAATACAAATGGATCATTCTTCTTTACCCCACTTGTTAACTTCTTTTCTGCTTTTAAATGCTTGTTTGTGATAATGCACACCAACTAGAGTTTCAGTTAATTGACTTCAAATGTTTGCCTTCTAGGTCCTAACTGTTCTTCCTTATTGTTAAGCTTCATCCTATTGCCGTTTTTCTGCACCCAGCGCTAGACACTTACTTTAGTGATTTAAGACTCCATCCAACTAGAAAGTAAGATGCAATTCATTGGAGAAACAACAACAGACGATTCATTGTGGCCTGAGTAAAAGCTCAAGCCATATCCAAAACATTTCTTTGTGGCTCTTGGTTTCAAAAAGGAACCGGTAAAGTAAATGTAGTATAAGCTTACTGGAAGCAGTAAACTCTGCCACTGAAACGGCTGAATAAGAGAGATAAGTGAAAGCACTGTAGCTGATAAAACACCCTGCAATGATTAAAATTAGCAAAAAAAATAAAAAATCAAGAATTTCTTTTGAATATAAAATATCTTCTTCTGGAAGAACATTAAATAACCAAGATATATGGCATATCCTTATTTTTTATTTGAGAAAGGTAACAGATTAATATAGAGCAACATAGATAGTATGGTCTACCTTAAATACCACAGTTATTTTTAACTTACCAGATTTGGACAAAATAATACAACTTGTTTTTCCAACAAAACTCCAGCAATCAGTGCCAAGACCTGGATGAGACTATTAAAAGTAAATGAACTTCATATATAATGTTGCTTCTTCATGTGACAAATATAGCCGCAAAGTATCGAAACAATTTTCTTTTAACAATATTCATGCGAGAACAGATAAACTGAAGCTACAAAATTTCAAGACGGTAATTGGGTTCAACGCACAAATGCTCATTAATCAGGGAGAAAACATTTTAAAAATATCTTCCCAAACAACTGATTAGTGCACTTACTACATAAGCAGGGACTTCCAAATTCCATTAATTTATTCTCAGATTCTTAATAACGCAAATGCTCAATTGAGTTTGCAAATTTATTTAATCACTAATTTATACTCCTCCATGTTTTGCAGATAATATGCAAAACTCAATTAAAATGCTCTCAGCTATTTGAGTACTAGGTTATATGGATGATAAACGTAAACCTCAACCCAAGGTACCAAACACACAGAAGAGTTCATATCACCGAGTTCCTTTTATAAGCTACTCATTATTTAGTCCACACATGGTCAAGACATGTGTGTGCCATCTGTGAGTGAAAAAGACTCAACTCTTGTGACTCTTGTTGTCTTTGAACTTGAAAGTGTAAATGAATAACAGAAGCTGAACATATAACTACAGAAGACATGAGAATGATATAGATTCCTATCTACGACAATGTTGCTTGTCTGTTAAAGTTCCATGGTACTATGGTTAGTTTGTTTCCCTACATTCTTAGCATATAAGATAGAATGAACAAGATCTGAGAGGAAAATAAGATTTTAATAGTTGTTAACGGAAGGGTGCTTAGCCTGCAGCTTCAGGAAGAGGGATGAATTGCAATGAAGCTATTCTATATACATAGTTCAGAAACTTCAAATCAATTTTGTATCAATATGATTCTTTATGGAATAATGTTCTAAGAAAGAGAATATTTAGTAGTATTATCTTACTGTCACAGCTATAGGTGCCAAATAGGATCCAGCAATGATTTCACCAAATTGCACTATACTTGTTAGTGTAACTCAGGGAGAAAAACCCCAATGCAATAGAATCAAGGCCAAAATTCAAAAGTACTACATTACAAGGCTAAAATAGTACCTCCTCCAACCCAAAAAAGATGATACGTTTCATTTTTAGCATTTAATCTATGATTTTTTTCCTCAACATTTGATATGAAAAGTCAAATAATTAATACACAAATGATTAATGGACATTTGTAAATCTAAATACTCGTATATTTTAATTTTTTTAAACAGATTCGTTCCAGCAATAATTTGAGTCTAACACAAGTTTAAAGTCAAATTTATCATTTTTATAGGAACGGAGGAAGTATGATAATGAGTAAATTAGTTAGTCTTTAAGAAAATTACACTGTCCAGTGAGAGAACTCGGCAAATTGTTGCTGTTGTCCATATGGAGAGGGCAAAAGCTTCCTCAGCAGAAGCCAGTTTTGCATCAACCTTTTACCAGGAAAAAGAAAAGGAAAAAAAAAAAAAAACAGAAGAAAATCTGCAGTAAATATGTTAAACAAGTCAAAACGTTGTATTAGAAGAAGAGATACCTCAGCATCTTCAAATGACTTCAAATATTTTTCATCAATTCCTAAGGCAGAAACTGGAGGCCGCATATACGCAATGCCCTGTAAATGCTCAAGCGGCTGGAACAATACTTCACTTCCACGAGGTGGAAGATGCAAAGCTTGATAACCACACACTATTAGTAATATATCATTTTTATTTTCCTGAAAAGATCAAATGAAGACAACAACGGACAGAAAATTGAATCACCAGTTTGAACAGGTAAAACTGACAAGCTTAAAAAAATAAAATAAAAATAAAAAACTAACCCTAGCCCATGCCATGACAAAATCATTTCCAAATTCCTGACTCAAGGAAAGTTCATCATCATGATCATCATCTGAGGCGACACTTCTAGCTGGACTGCCAGAAGCAACAATATATTACTGCAGCTGTGTCTGATAGGGAATAAGATGAGTGTTGAAAGAATCACGCAAAAATACATGAAAGCCAAAAGCGAGAAAAGCATAACCACACGTAATATGCAGAATAGTTCTTGTTATGACGACATGATCAAGAAAACTATCTTTACCTAAGGCAGTATCCAATGATAAATCTATCATATACATAACCGCTTTATCATAAGTAACACACAATCTTATACATACACATGTAGTATAATTTTCATCTTTATCCACAACCTGAATAGAGATTGTGAACTCCCAATACGCTCCAACGGCCGGCCCCCCCTTGAGCATACAAAGGTTCCTATCTCTGGAGAAGTTTGACCACTATCATATAGTTTTTCAAATGCCTCAGAGCGACATTCTGAAGCTTCAGATATATTATCATCAAAATCTTGCAGAACCTTTCTACTGCTACACTTATCATCGATGTCCCTTATTTGACCGAAATCTGAAGCTTCACTAGCTGTGACACTTTCAGGGGAGCGAGGTGATGAAACTTTCAGCAAAGCAGATGGTATCTCATCATCTGTTACCGCACCAGACGCAGCAGCTGTGAGAATGCTGTCAACAGAACACTCAGAAGCCACAGTACCATCCTCTTCATCACCAGAGTTAACAGTGTCATTCATTGTTCCATCCGGTTTAAAAAATGACGGGGAAAAGTCAGTGACAGACAAAGAGACTTCGTTAACAAACTCTGTTATTCGGTTCAGCCGCTCCTGTGCAATAATACTGCATCCAAGTAAGGTATCATAAATCACATATAATCTAGTTGAATATTATATATTGTGTTGAACTGCCGTTCATAAGATTCAGTGACAACTGCTTTTCACAAGAAAAAGGGAATATCTTTACCTGTTCAACATCTCATAGTGAAGCTCAAAGAAAGGGACTCTCGTCAGCAGACAGTAGCACCGAGGTGCTGAAACTAAAAGCCGGTTGAATGCTCCAGTTAATTGATGAGGGGGCGACCCATTGCCTAGTATACTTGGTGGCCTTTGCACAACTTCTGCAACATGTAAGCAAACACCATAAAGTGTAGTATTGTCTGCCACCTGATCATTGACACAAAAGCTTCAGGAAAGGCAAAATCTACTTCTAATGCAATGGTCACTCAATTTTGTAAAGTGGGAAACAGGAAAGGAAAAAAAAAACAAGGAAACTCACTGCCAGAACCAAGACTAAACAACCTATTTTTAATTTAGACGATTTGTAATCCAAATTTAAGCTCTCTTATAATCTTCAGATATCCATGAAAGTGATAAATTCGGACTAAGAAAAGAGTCCATCCCTATAATTCAAATGTAATACACAATGCCGATAATAAGAATTCACAGCAGAAATGAAACATGAGAACAAACCTTACTTTAAGAGAGAAAACAAATGACAGGTCATCCCTTCCCAAATGCTCCTGTTCAGAATATATACACTCAAAATACTGAATTAATGATAGGAAATTGATAAAAGAATAAATAACTATAGTACAATGGGCATTTATAAACTAAAAAACATTTGAATTCGAATAAAATATGTTACACTAGGATGTTAATCCTGCTTCATGCATATCAGTTGCAAAAGTTATTATTAACTGCAGTACATATCATTGATTAGTTTGTCGTTATATTAAATGATTTTAATATCCTGAAAGCATGATAAACTCACCTCAAATAAACCAAAAACATGCGAGTACTAAGACGACCTAAACTAAGAGCCTATTTGGTTGGTGAGAAGCCAATGGGCAATGGCTTAAGCCATTAGCTTCGCACCTATATGAAAACTCTTTTCTAATTTACGACTAAAATTCATTAAATCAATAAAAGTACCTTTTATGACTAAAAAATTGTAATTCAACCTCAGATTGAGTAAATTTATTGTTTGAAGCATATATTTATTAAATATTTGGATAAATTAGAAAAGATTTTTCATATAGGTGCGAAGCCAATGACTTAAGCCATTGGCTTTGCATCAACTCCAGGATGATAAAAAGAAAGATAACTGGGAGACATTGATCAGGGTACCTGTCCATAAAGAAGCTCATTTAGATCACTGAATGATGGAGTTCTCTCCAACAAGCGTGCCTGCATTATCATAAGATAAATTGTATAAATATTTGATCAAATTGAGTAATTTCTTTCAGGAAAAAGAAGGGGAATAGAAGAGCTCTGGGATACATCGAATTCCAAATGAAAAAATGCAGTAAGCCTCTTCTTGCCAAACAAAGGTTCTGCACCTTGGTAGCCAAGTTTCTTGAATTAAATTTGTTTATTTGTGGTCTGATCAATGTCTGCTGGAAATGCCAGGATTATTTAAGGAAGCTCATTTTGAGCCTATTTGGTTGCGTTTCTTGTTTTAATTATTTTAATTCTTGTAGTAGTTATCCAAGTCCTATTAGGGTGGATTTTGTTAAGGCTTTTAAAGCTCTATGTGAATTCGTAACTCATCCAATCATGTTTTGGCTTTGTTATTTAGCTAAAAATGCCCAGATTTTCATTATATTTCCCTCCACTTTTTCCTTGCACTTCCAGAAATATCCTCCTTATCTAATATCCAGATATTCTTACCAAAATTCAGGCTCCTCTAGTCTGGGACCTTTTCCAAGAGGGTGGTTGATCTTTTCCTTACCCTTCAGATAGGTCCGTACCAGCTGGGACCATTTTAGGTAGTTTTGGCCATTCAGCCTATCGGTTGACTGAAAGATTTGTATTTCTCCATGAGTGATGGGAGTCACCATGAGCTGGGCCACTTGTGATGGTTGCATCAGACATTGTTGAAGAAAGAATGTGTAAAAGGTTGGTAATGAAGGCCAGGAAGAGTGCCAGGCATTTCTCGATGAGAAAACCTAAAGCTCTAATACCATGTGAAGAATGATAATTCTGTGTTCAGTTCCAAGGCTAATCAGAGTTTAAGTACAGCGGATCCTTTGCTGGGAAATAGCAGGGTCAGGAAAGGATCCAAACATAACTCTGTTTAGAAGCTAATCCCTGATTTTTAAGGATCCTATATCCAACATACCTAAAACTAAGAATTTACAATTAATTACGGAACTGACTGCTGGATTAAACTAGTTGACTAATTAACACAGTAATTAACTAATTACAGTAGGTATAACAGTAAACATGTCTAACAGTAATGAAATTCAGTTACTTGAAGAGGGACATACAAGAGAAATCAAACCTTGACACCCTCAGGAAAACAGAAAGTAGCCAAGTCCTTCGAGCGAACAGCCAATTTCTTTGCAGGAGGGTATTTAAACAATACCTGCAAATCAGAGATAAAACAGTTGTCAGTCCATTCAAGACTGCTGGAGAGTATTGCATTCTCAAACTTACTTCTAGAATTCAAGATTTGTGCACCAAAATGCGGTGCACAGAAACTGTGAGTCATACACTTAAAACCTCAGATAAGCGTGTTCATAAGAGGGGGAAAATTTCCCCTTTCAAATCAATCATTTCCTTTCATATGTATAACATCAATGCCCATTTTTTCCCAACACAGCTTTTTTGTTTTTTCCTTCTTATGAACACCCCATAGTTTCCACACGATTTACTTTCATTTATTTAAGATGAAAATAACCAAGGACTAGCACATTGAAGTTGAACAGCCAAAACACTCCGTAATATCAATCCAGCACAGAAAAGTAAAACAAACCCAAATTGTGATAATGATGCACCTGAGCTTCAAAAGTTGGAATTTGAGGTCCCCTTTGATGTTTTACTCTATGTTCTGGCATTCTAGATTGTGCAATCACCTTCTCCCACTTTTTTCTCTTAATAAGCGCTTCGCCAGCAGCATCCAGGTTAGCATCTGGATGAAGCCCGGTAATAATAAAATGTTCACATATCGAAGTGGGCTCCTTATATTTTATCTGGTCCTGCAACCATATCTTTTTATTACAATCTTGAAAAAAGAAACTTTTCAGGATCTATATACCAACATGTTCATGCCGAGAAGCACAATATGAACTACAGAAAATAGAGAAGAATATAAGCAGCACAACTAAAAACCACGCCCACTTGCTGCACCAAATGAATATAGGACATGCACAGTAACAGAAAATGTATGAACTGCCTAAAGTGAGTCTGGGTCTATGTTGATACATTGAATTAGTCTCTATCAAGATTAGAGACATCCTCCATCAAACTTTTAATGAAGCAAGGCCCTTTCACTTTTTTCTCTTTTTTGTTGCCGATTATGAGTAGCTTATCAGTTTCACACAGTGAGTGACTTTTTGGTCTCTTAGCTAAGAAATATTAACGATCTAGCCTATAGAATCTCTATAGGCATAAATATGGATCACTTTCATGACTATTTCATTGTCTGCGTATTTTGACCAAGTTCGCAATAGATTTCATTCTTATAGTTAAACTACGGCTATTCTAAGTAAAAATTAGGCTAATTTGCTGGTCATTTGAGCATGTAAAAAGTACCTTTCCCTACCATAAAGAGCTTCAATAACAAACAAATTAATCAACCAAACAAACATCACATGATTGTTAAGTGCGCAACCTTCAATTCTTGAACTATGAGGTTTGAGCAACCCACCAACTGTTGAGTTGTTTTTTCCAAGATTGACAAGTTCAGAGTTCCATAAGGTCCTGTATTTAGATCGGCATCTCAACTCATTTCTGAATTGGAGAAGGAAAATTCAACACATGGTTGGAGCCTGTGTTTCTAACCCATTAAATGTTTAACTAATTTTTTAAGGATTAATCATTTCTCATTTATTTTCCTAGTCTGGTTCCCTACAGCTGTGAATTACAATGGGAGAGTTAAACTCATTTAAGTTATCAACAAAACTGGTTAGTTTAACAGCTTCACCATTGTGTATAGGTGAAAATTGTTCAGGTTATATGATGGCATCACCATTGATACACTTTCCACTTTTCTCTCATCTTAGTTTGAGCCTGTCCACTCGTCATCAAGCAGACTCTAGTTTGATGCTTTAGAAATCAGTAAATGAAGCAATCAATGGAAACAATGACTTTGAATAGACATTCAAAATCCTACAAAGAAAAAAAAAAACAGCAGGCATGCCAGAAAACATTGAAGAGCCGCAAAAATGACTAACAGACCACTTATTAGCAATTTTCATGGTAAAAAAGGAAATAAAATTTAGATAATAGGTGCAGAATCACCAAAACATTTAATGAAATGTGACAAGGCATAATGATAAGACATTAGATGTGGTAGTTAACTGCAACAAGTAAGCCAACTGCAAAGATATCCTGAAGTGAAAATACAAGAGTACTTTGGAAGGCATCAAGATTAAGTACCCTAGACTTGGACTGAAGCTGATACCACTGACGCTTTTGAACTGCGAGGACCTCAGGGTTGAAGCTAACCCGGTTCTTTTCTTCCCGGTAAGTATTGCCCCATCGCCAAGTGTTTTGCATCTGGCTCTTCAGAGTTGTAAAACCATTGGCGCGCCTTTTTCCTACACCCACAACTTCACTTTGAGCACGGCGATGCCCTGGGGTCATAGGTGGAAGATTTGAGCTACTGAAGGTCACAGAACGGGATGCCTCAGCAGGTTGTGAGCATGAACACTGCTCTCCATGCCCTTCAGCAGCTACCTTGGCCTCCATTTTGGGAAAATGCTTAATGTACCTTTGCAATTCTCATATCACAACTTAAAACACCAACCTATAGGCACCATGACCACCACTCATTTTACTCCATCATTTCACACACATTCCAACAGAGGCTCCTTTAATTTTATTGGAGCACCAAAATTGATACGCGAACCCGTTACACAAAATGGCATTTACCCTTGCGTGATCTTTATTCCTAGAAGGCCCATACAATGATTCACCCACATCCCAGAAATTTCGGGTGTCTGAGACGCAAATTCAAATTCATTCTGAAATACTTTCATACTTGGACGAAATGTAACCTTGCATTGCACAAAAAACAGAATTCAAGCTTCAGAAACCAACCGTGGAATAATGTAAAATACCCAGAACAACAATCAGTGAATCGAAGGATGAAAACAGCAACTCTGGCTTCTGAAACGAATAGATGGATAAAACCGAAATAGACAAAAATGCAAAAGATGGAAAGAGATAATCAGGAAGAAGAAGATAGACAAACCTAATTTTGCGATGCCATGGAGTTTCCTCTGGTTTATCGGAGAGAAAGAGAAGCTAAAATTAGGAGGGAGATAATTATGGTTTCTCATTCTAATGCATGAAATGAATCTATGTCGTCCCAGTTCCACGTACAGTAGCTATAAGTTTGTGTATTAATGGATAAACACACTGATAGTCCCTCAGCTTTTACTATTACCCTATTTGAATCATAT
>JBBYHH010719351.1:0-17412 GCA_038382905.1 Daphne laureola
ATGATCCTATTATTATTTATGGCTTTTTGTTTGAGACTCTTATTGCTTCTTTTATCCTCTTTAGCCTTAAGTTACTGGGGTCGTATGTGTTATTTTCATTTGGTTGTTCTTGTTCTGCGCACCATTAACGGTGTTGCACATTGTATTGCTCGTCATGGCTTAGAGCGTTGTGGTAGACATGTTTGGGGACGTGTTTCCCCCTATTTGATTGTTATTGACTTTAAACACTTGAAATGAATGAAATCATTCTCTTTCACAAAAAAAAAAAAAAAAAGATGCACTTATAAACGCATCCTAAAGCTACTCATATCTTTATCTTAATCGGCCTTAGTTATCATTTTTTTTTTTTTGACAAATAGAGATAAGAAATTGAGGATGATAGATGTTTGAATACATGACATTCACTTCATGTCAAAATTCAGTCAGAATAAAAGAATTAATATAAATTTAATAATTTATTATTTATTCAATCGAATAATAAATTTAATAACCGATGAAATTAATATCTGATACATTAATGATGATTATTTTTTAATGAATAGAAGAGCTCAAAAATTTATTTTAATAATATTATTTAATAAAAAAAATTCACAGAATTATTTTTATTAAAAAATGATAGTAGAAAAGAAAAAATATTTTCCATCGCATGAAATATTAACTCTAACCGATATAAGTCGAAAATTCATTGGTTTTGGTACTTTTTTCGTTAATCCGTAAGTACATTGCGAATTTGCGACGGCGGTTTTCATCACTCCATTGTCATCTCATCTTGCACCACAACTCTGTACCTCACCCACATTGGATAACTCCCTGCAGCAAGCCACACTTGGACTTTGGACCCCACTCCCACAAAAAGCTGAACGCATCTTCCAAATGTCCATCTCCTACTTCTTTGCCACGTGGCACCGCGTTTTCTCTCTCTAGCCCCCCTCTCTCTCTCTCTTTCGCGACGGCGTTTACCGGTCTTTCTTTTTTCCCTCGTCTGCACTTTCTCTGGTCTCCCGTTCTCCCATTTCATCTTATTTTCTGGTTCTTCTTCCGGTAAATATTTTGAGCTTCGAACCCTAGCGCAGTTCTTTCGAAACTCTGCTGCTGATCTTGGATGGATCTGCCTCTCATCAATGAATCACTTACCTCGATTTCTTACTCATAGGAAGTCCGCCGAGCCGGCGCGGCAGCGGCGGCCGCGGCTCGAGCGTCGGAATGCGTCAAAGAACATCGAATACGATGCTGGTTCGTGCTCTTCATCGCTCGAGGACTCGACCTCGCCGTCTCCTCTCGTCACGCGGTCGCTTGACTTGCCGGATAAGACGAGTTTCCGTATTGAAGGGACGGAGGGAGAGTTTGAACGGATTTTCAGAAGTCTTGGTTTGACCGGTCCCGCTGACTTCGAGATTCCTGCTGCTGCTTGGGAGGCGCGGAAGATGCGGTCCGCTTCGGATCTTCTTCCGATGTCGAGATTCGACCGGTTTGATACTCCGAAGGAGGAGAAACGAAGGGATGAAGTTGGTGGTGAAGATGCGGAGGCTGAAGTTGAGTCAACTGAGTTGAATCGGAGCGAGTCAGGTGTTTCAGTTTCAGGCATGGACGAATGTCATGGTTGTGGTAGAATTGGGGAACGTGCTGATACAATTACAAACGTCCTTCGTTTTTCGAATTGTGGAATGAACGGGATAAAAGGTGTAAGACCTCCGGTTCTTAAGCCGCCCCCTGTAATGAGTCTTCCGTTCATCGACAAAACCTGCTCGACTTGGGATTTGTTGAGGGATTTTGCGCCTTCTGACGTTACAAGCTCGTTGGTGGTTGTATATAGTTCTCCTACTGAAGCTGAAGACTGCAAAGAAGGAGAAGAGATTGACGAAAGGTATGCTAACACGGCAACAGAGGAAGGCCAGAACGGAACGAGGGTTGGAGAGACAGGAGTCTTGTGGGACTGCTCTTCATTCACGACTTCAGTCGATGATGATTCGTCGAGCACGACCACTGAGATTTTGTATATTTCTCCTAATGGTAGGTTTAGACGGAAGATTACGGACTGGTTGAAGGGTGACCTTCTTGGACGTGGATCGTTTGGATCTGTATATGAGGGGTATTCAGCGTAAGTTCTTGATGTTCCTTACTCTACTACCTTTATTCCATTTATGGTAGCATTTATTGTAATGGCGTCGTCCATAACTGATTAACTGCCATCCTCTGGGCTATTAAGTACGTGACAGTATATTACTTATAAGTACTAATTCACATGGGTATTCGACACTGAAAGCAAGGTTTCTTTTTTCCGCCTTATGCCAAGGTCATTGATAATTAAGTCGTGATATAAGGTTATAAATCTTGAACTCACATAATGTTAGTATCTGTGGAAAATAGCCGTCTTCTTAATGGGTTTGCAGTTTTTGCCTATTCTTTGGTGTCCGTCTGCCAAATCCTCATGCTCTTTCTCTGACAAACACATGCCTTCAATCACTGCCCACTAGTTTGTAATAGAATGGTGTTTGAATTTTCTTGTTCATTTCTCAAGGAAGATTGATGCTCGTTTTCTCCAAAGAAATAGGTTTATCCAAAGTTTTAATGTGTTCTTTGTTGTTGATCTATGAGGTTAGGATTTAGGAACCATTTTATTAAGAGTTCATGATAGCACAATAAAGGTTTTCAGCCTTTTCTAGATTGTTTTTGCAGTTCAATTTCTCCTCTTTTTCATATCTGGTTCAATGAACTGAAAGTGTTCTTTGTTGTTGATCTTTGAGGTTACATTTGATCCATCATTCAATGAGCACTTGATTGCCTTCTGATTAATTCTGATGCTGCTGTCCTGTAGCAATGGGTTCTTTTTCGCCGTAAAGGAGGTCTCCTTGCTTGATCAAGGAAGTCAAGGAAAACAGAGCGTTCTGCAGCTTGAACAGGTCAACGTAGTTGAGATATAGTTGCAACATCTTTTTCTAACTATATTTCTGTTTCTTATGTATTTCTTCTGATTACGATTTTCAGGAAATTGCTCTTCTAAGTCAGTTTGAACATGAAAACATTGTCCAGTATTATGGCACTGATAAGGTACTGTTGCTCCACTCATCTGAATATGCTTGCTTAGGTCTTGCATATCTGATATCCTTTCTTATTCCATAAGTATACGTACTTAGTATGAAATCTAGATAATAATTTTTTTACTGTTGCTTGTCCATTTTCCGCTTCCAAAAGGCAAAGGGCATTGCAGCATTGTTTTGATTTGTGGCAGTTGCCCTCTTTCAGGTGATAGAAATTTTTGGGATAATCCTAAAAGCTGTAATAGAGAAACTTTAATCTAATACTAGTATTGTACTACTTCATGAGTGTCAACTACCAATGATTGATAATACTGCTTATAAGTAACCCAAAAAGGAAAAAAAATGGAGCAATAAACATACAATTCTGATGCTATTTATCATGTTTCCCACTTATCAAGATGTGCCTTTGGTCTGAGTTCACATTTAAGTTCAAGGTGACTATTTTAACGTGTTTGTAGTCTAGATCATATTTAATTTTCTTATTGATTGGTTATTTTCACAGGATGAATCAAATCTATATATTTTCCTTGAGCTGGTAACAAAGGGCTCCCTTATGAGTCTTTATCAGAAGTACCCCCTCAAAGATTCTCAAGTCTCTGCATATACAAGACAGATTCTGCATGGACTAAAGTATCTTCATGACCGTGGCGTAGTTCACAGGTTAGATTTGAATTTCTAACCCAACATACTTTTCGGAAGTGAGTTGAAGGAAATATATACACTGGTAAAACTTTTCTCATTCATGTTTCATTGAAGGGATATCAAATGCGCTAATATTTTGGTGGATGCGAATGGGTTGGTCAAACTAGCTGATTTTGGGTTGGCAAAGGTTTTTACTCTATTCCGCTTGCTTTAACATTTCTTATACAAATGGCTTCTCAGTCCTTTGATGATTTTGCATTTCATGTTCATTCTCAGGCGACTAAATTGAATGATGTTCGGTCTTGCAAGGGAACTGCTTTCTGGATGGCTCCTGAGGTTTGCTTTTCACCCTAATTCTCATAGTTTTCATTAATGGTGTGATTTGATTTGTTATCCTACAAGTTCTCTTCTACGAGTATTATTATTGCATTTTGTCAAGGATAGAGAGAAAAGGTATAGGAAGAACAAGTGGAGAGAGCTTAAGAAATTCCTGCACCTCTCCCACCTATTTATATTGATTCAAGATACGAATACAAGGCACGATATCAATGCAATTAATCCTAATCAACTCTAGGATTGATATCTTATCTACCTAATACTTCCTAAAATCAATCTCATATAATTCTGAAACCTATTAAATCTTGGTCAAATTTCTATCACTCCCCCTCAAGCTGGAGCATAGATATCACCAGCTCCTAGTTTGCTGGAAAGTTGTCTTACTCTCTATTCCTAGTCAAAGATTTTGTAATTAGATTAGCTAATTTATCTTCAGACTTGACCTGGATTATCTGTATCATTCCTCCTGCAGTTTTTCTCGAATAGAATTGATATGTTTTGTCCTTCCATGGAACACCAAACTAGAGACAATATGAATAGCTGCCTTGTTGTCACAAATTAGCTTTATAGGTTGCTATTGTTGAAAATTGCGTTCCTTGAGTAAGTATTTAATCCAAACTAGCTCTTTAGTTGTGTGTGACATAGTCTTATATTCTGAGTTGGGACTTGAGCATGAACCGACAATCTCGTTGTTCTTCCAAGGGATCAAATAACCACCAACAATGACGCAATAACTAATGATAGAGTGCCTATCCATCTTCGATCCAGCCCAATCTGCATCTGTATAAGCTTCAACTGAAGAATGACCATGATGTTTATGCAAAAATCCCTGCCCAGGTGAACGTTTTAAATATCTCAAAATGCAAACAAGAACATCCTAATAGTTAGGTCTTGTAACTGTAAGATGCTTAATTTTCCCACTAATCTTTTGTGCCTACCGGAATCTTCCAAAAGCTCTCCATGTTCAATATCCAGTTTGGTGGCAGGGTCCATTGGAAAATCAATAGGTTTGCATCCTAACATCCCGCTTTCTTTAAAAAGATGAAGAACATATTCCCATTACGAAAGATAAGTTCCTCTTCTAGATTTTCTACTTCGATTCTCAAGAGTTACTTTAGCAGACCAAGATAAGTTCCTCTTCTAGATTTTGCTACTTTGATTCTCAAAATATGCTAAACCTTGCTTTAGGAGACTGATTTAAACCATATGAGATTATTCAACTTCCAGATCCAAACTTTTTTGCCCTTGGCACTTATTTCCAAAATGTATACCTGCCAACCACAACCACAACCACAACCACAACCACAACCACAACCACAACCCAAATCAGGAAGCACCTAGATGGTCGTGATCATCAACAGTGAGAAGCCACTTGCTCTCATGTTGCTGCTGCATGCAGCCTACACGCCCCCTCCCAGTGACACCCAGTTGTCGAGCTTATCATGGCTTGGAATGCATTTTCACAGTACCTGTTTCTCATGCAAGTTTACAGGTTCTGATGATGGGAAGTTGATTGTCTTGGACTCTTCTTATCGTTAAAGGAGGGCTCCTGCTGTTTCTTCGTTGCCAATATTGGTTCGATAGATATGGAGGTTTCTTCCACTGAAGTTCATGGAAGATTCATTTCTAAAGAAGAATATGCTGAGTTTCACAAGTATCAGATGGCGAAACAAGCTAACACGTAAATTGCATCTTCTTCACATCTGGGTAATCACATTGCTTGTGTATCCTCTTATATTAGACCTTGGGTTATAGATTTTGGTGCCATTGACCACAACGTAGGTACGCCAATCTTTTGAACCACTTAAGTCATCTTCCAGCATCTACAGATCCTTGCAGTTGCTAATGGTACAACCTCCAATATCAGTGTAGTTGGAACATCTTTGCCTTCATCTTATACTCTACCATCTACCTTCTTTATCCCAAACTTTTCTTCTACTTTAATGTCTGTGAGTAGACTAACCAAGTCCCTAAATTGTTCTGTGACTTTGTTCCCTGGATGTGTTGCTATCCAGGATTTAATGGCAAAGAAGATGATTGGTGGAGGATGTGATCCAGGGTTCTTTACTACTTTGATGAAAATCCTCTTTCCGTTGCCTGCTCCAAATCATTCCCAGCTTAGTTATTCTTCCTTGGAAAAGCCATAACACATGATACTAGTTTGGGTTCAATCTTAAGTCTTGAATGCGAATCTTGTTAGCTTGGTAAACCTCATTGAAATTCTCGAGTAAATAATAGGGCTGATAGCCCTTTCATGTTAATCCAATAAGATAATTATGGCCCTAGTCAAGTCACTTCCAAACCGGAAATTCAAGGATGGCTAAAAACCGATGCTGCTCATTGAGAGTATATATGACAAGAAAAGCTGGAGGGAGCCTGAGAAATTCCTGCAGCTCTCCCACATGATGATATTCATGCAAGACGTGGATTCAAGGCAAGATATCAATTAGAATCTATCCTAGTCAACTCTAGTATTGATATCTAATCCCAATGATTTCTCCTATAATTAACAGTTTTATTTCTGAATCCTTTCAAATCCCAATCAATTGTCCATCAATCCTATCAAATGCAAATCGATCCTCTGTCACAGCTGTATATTTTCTAAATCTACAAATGGTTACCTGCACTGTATAATTCTTTCACCTCTCTTTCGCTGTTTAAACTGCATAGTCCTGATGCTTGCCCCTATTGCCTGACCATGAAATTTTGCATTACTCAGAAATGACAATGAAATATTGCAAGAATAGGAAGGTCTATACTCGTGCATACGAAATTCCATGGTTCTATATCTCTCGGACTTTTGCTTAGTGTTTCTTGTCAGTCGAACAATGTATGTTGTGTTTGAAAGTCAACCTTATTTATGGTAATGCAAGCAGGCTTTAGATTACAGGGCATTCCTTGTTGAGTGATCTTATTTGCTGGTTTAAAGTCACACAGCTAACATGTGGAAAATCATAATCACAAATCTTGATTACTCCGTCCATTCCATATTACTTGTTGACGTAGTTCGAGGTAAAAAATTCTCATGTATGCCATGGATGAAATTACCATTTGATTGTACTCCTGTGTAGTCAACTTTGTGCAACAAAGTGTTGTAATTTAAATGCAATTCCATCCGCAACATATATGAGAATTTGATGCCTAAAAATGCATGAAAAGTCAAAGAGGTCAATAATATGGAACGAAGGGAGTGAGTTTTTGGCAGCGTGACAGGGAAGTTGGACACTGCTGGAACCATAACAGTGAAATGGCGCAGTTTAATTACTAGTAGTTTTCTGAAGTTGGCAAATATCCAGAAGCTTATGTCTGCCAGCCGTCACTTTATGGCTTTAGTTTAACAATGAGCTGGTCATTAAGCCATCAGTTATGCCCTGTGTCATCTCAATTTAAACAATAGTACGGAGTATCAAGGATAGGTTCTAATTTAGGGTATTTGATGAACTTATGTTCTATCTTCTGGAAATTCGGTTATGTGATTGTGTATTGGTCAATCTCTATCATGAATTTTCAACTCCAGCCTTCTGTAGATGTGCCACATGCTCTCTTTTGAAGTGTGCCTGACGTCATGTGATTTATCATTTTCTCATTTACATTTGCATGTTGCTTCACATCCTCTTCCGTATTGATTGTTTCTTGCTTATTTCAGGTCGTTCACCTACAAACTCAAGGATATGGCCTTCCTGCTGATATATGGAGCCTTGGTTGCACGGTGTTGGAGATGCTGACGCGTCAGATCCCGTATTCCAACTTGGAATGTGTATGTGTCTCAAGTTTTTTTTTTATTTTTTATTTTTATTGTCAAGAACTTTTCATATGGAAAAAAAAAGTGAAGTACAGAAGGGCCTGGCATATTAGGCTTAGTTACTCTTTAGTATCTAGTTTCTGATAGAAAAATGTTTCTCTATTTTTAGTGTGGGCTTCTCTTTTTTCAGTAGTTTTACAAGTAGTATGAAGATTTAGAACTGGCTTAAGGATCAGGTTCTGACTTTTCTGATATGACAGAGGAAAATCTATTTTTAGCTTAGGCTTCTATTTTTGGGTAATTTTACAATTAGTATGAAGATTCAAACTGGCATAAGGATCCTGATTTTTCTGGTCCATTCGAGCTTCTTGGTTTTCTTCATGTTTTCTGTTTTTGGTTTATCTATGCAGGAAATACTATGCTTGGTGAACTAAAACTTGATAGTCTTTCACTCTTAAAGGAAATGAAAGCACACACGTACTTAAGAATGCCAAATACAAAATGGACCATATGTTTGCCCCCCATTGTTCGACACTCTAAAATGACATCATCTCTTTGTTCTGGTTCTTCTGTCTGAAGTTTTGTTTGCTGCTCTCATAAATGAATATCTTCTTTCCCTCTGAAGATGCAAGCATTGTATAGAATAGGGAAGGGTGAGCCTCCACTTGTACCTGATGATCTGTCTAAAGATGCTCGGGATTTTATCAATCAATGCTTGCAAGTCAATCCTGATCATCGCCCAACTGCTGCGCAGCTCTTATACCATCCATTTGTCAAAAGAGCTCTGTCAACACCCTTGGGGTCAGCGTCCCCTTACATTAGCAGGCGGTCTTGAAACATGGTTAGGATATGAACCAGAAATTCAAGATGAGGTAAAATTTTAGTACTGGATCTATCTACGAATGCTACTATTTCATAAGCACTTCTTTTAGAACATTGATTTTACATCCACTTTGTTTAGCTTATGATTTCTGGCATAAATCCTTGCACTGATTTCACAATGCTATAAGCCTGATATACATGCACAGTTGGTTATATGGTGTGTGTGGGGGGCTGTTCATTCAATTTCCCGTAGTCCCCTGCAAATCTGGTTTCTGTTCTCCGCTCACTTGCCAAAACATATGGTTGCTGGAGACCAAAAAGTTGTTAAACTAGTGGCTGTGAGTGGTTATTAGGTTCATGGTCTAAGTTGTGTATGTGGTCAAATTTGTCTGGTCATTTTACTTCTCAAAAGCCATATTTTAGTTGTATACTTGGGCAAACAACTCTTGACTGTCTGTGGACAAATTGTATGTGCCCTGGAAACTGCTTTATTCAGCATCTGAACTGTTTACAGGTGCATTTGTTCTCTGAGTTATATTTATCGCCATCAGAAGAAAGCAGACGCCACCATTTCGCTTCCTGTGCCATGTCCTCAATCTGCTCCAGCAAACTCGATGGATATATTCCGGAAATCCGAAATCAGTTCTTAGAGGTGCTGTGATGTCTCTGGTTGAGTTGAGTGTAGAAGAAACTAATTATTCAAGATTCGGGTTTGCCGCATGCTGTTGTTGAGGCAAAGAGCACAAAGTGCTCTTGATTCTTGTATTCTGTCTTTGTGTGGTGCTGCCAGGGCAATTGATGTAGCATTTTTCCACAATTTTTACAAGGAAATTTTCTTCCAGATCCCCCCTCCCCCATCCTCTTCTTTTGTAGTGTTGTTGTAGGTTAGCAGCTAGGTATTTAGGCTACTGTAGTGATTGCTAAGCCACTGTTTTTGTATTGGTGTATATACGTCCCAGTTTAACAAGTGTAACAGCTTTCTTGTGTAAAGAGCATTTGATTATGTAGTTTGAAGATCTGGAGGATTTCATTTTTGACATCTAGCGTGCAATTCGTACTTCCGGCCACCAAAAGTAGTGGTGAAACTTATAAAGCTAACTATGCAAGGGAGTAATTGTAGGTTTTGAAAATTGAGGGAGATATTGTAGGTTAGGATAAAGTTCAGGGCTTGTTTGTAAGTCTCTATTGTTATTTTTTAAAGGTCAAAATGTAGATTAGTACAATGAATTATGGTAATTTGGTGATTTAAAGGTCTGAATTTTAGATCGGGCAGATTAGTACTTGAACTATTAGATTTGATGTAATTAAGAGTCTTGACCTAATTTATGTTTGTTAACTAGTGGAAAAAAAAAACTTACATGTTTAGCCATCTAACCTTTTCTGAAACCACCAGTGTCATTTTGATCTTTGTTTCTAGCGAGATTAAAGAAGATTTGTCTGCGATTCATGGAATCCGGTCACCATTATATCACAAATCGAAGCCTCGATCATTCGAGCCTAAAACGCAACTTATTGCTTTGATCACTATCACATCTTTCTTGTTGCTAATCATCATAAATCGGTGATGATCAGCTTTCATTTCTCAATTTGTAAAATAGACGTTTTGATCATCAAACTGTTAAAAATTTGATAGGGTTAATCGAGTTAGTGAGTCAAGGCACTTAACTACACTGAGTGCCCGATCCAAAATCCGGGTCCTTAATTCACCGATGTCATCATAATTCAGGATACTAATGTACATTTTGACATTTTTTAAACGGTAGTACATGCCATTGAGCGTAAAGGTGGTTGGTTAACAAACGATTGAAAATATGAGGCTCATACGGGACAAGTAAAACATTTAGGCCTATTTTGCTAAAATGGACAGAATTGGAGGACTGTCAATGCACTTTTATCATTACGCGACAGTTGAAGCGAATCACACGAATCACACGAGGCACATAGTTGAATAGACTTGGGAGTTACGGAATGATAACGTGGTCGACTAAGTGGGAGAAACTGCATTTTCAGTCATACAAGTTTTCCAATATTGACGAATAATCCTATAATTACGAAATTACAAATTAGTTTTCAGTCCAATATTGTCTAACTGGTAAATATTTCAGTCCTAAAACTACTTAAAATAACAATTAGATTATAAAAAATTTAATTTCATTCTAATTACTGTTTAAATACTTAGTTAACATGATTTTAATCCAAAAATCATTTGACATAATTATCAAGTTTTAAGAGGTAAACTAAAGGTAGGGAAAAAAATGTCCTCAAAATCCCCACAAACTTTTTGAGTTTGGTTAGCTATGTGTACATGATTAAATCAACCAACTATTGGTAAAATTTGAAACTGATTAGTAAACTAAAACATGTATAGGACTCATACGTATAAATCACAATAATGTTAGGACTGGAAATATATTTTTCTCCTGTGAGAGCGAGATATATAAACTGCAGATCGGAGAGATCAGAGAGACGCAATTAAAACCGAAAGTGACGCTTCCACTTCTTCCTCTTCTTCTTCTGTAAATTGAAACAGAAAACAATAATTCGTTTCATTTCTCCTCTCAAACAGATCGCCGGTGAAGTTTCAGGTACTCTATTTTCACATTTTCTATTCATTTTTTCGCTTAGTGTTTCCCTTGAGATTCGATTCGATAATTCCCGATGATTTTCTGAATTTTGTTTTTTCTAGGTCTGCGTTGCTCCAATTCTCAGTTTCGCGTTTTCCTTCTGCGATTCCTTTTATTACCAATCTGTGTTTTATGTATTTGTTTCTCTCATTTTGATTAATGATGTATATTCAATCAAGCAGTGTTAATAGATTTGATTAATTTTTAAACATCTTATTAAGTTATGCTAAACCTTAATTACGATGTCAGGGGAGTTAAGAAGGAATTTTCTGATTCCAATTATCGATTGTTCATTTGTCCTGTGATTAGTAGAATTTTATAGATGATTTAATGTAGATGAAATGTGTACAATAATGGAAACCAGTGGCACCTTGACCTTGTTCTTTTGGAATTTTTTGTTTCTGGCATCCCAGAAAGGCCAAATGCTTCATGCTTGCAAACCATTTCATGCTCTTTTAGCTGAAATGAAGGGTACATATTTTTAGCGAATTAATGATGTCTAATTATTTTACTCCATGATAGTATTAATTAGACAAGTAAGTTGTGATCATGGATTTGGAACTTCATCTCATTGTTGTCTTATAGAAAAGCTGCAACACATGCCAGCATGCAGTTAATGACCTGGTAGTCTGCTGTTCTTAGCAAGCTGATTGACATATTGACATATACACTATCACTTTGCTTAGAATTTGTATGTTTTATAGTAGACTTTTGAGGAGTATATGGAGTTCTGGTTACATAGTTTACTTTTTCATCTCATTGTGATCTTATCGAAAAGCTGCAACACAATCCAGCATGCAGCTTAAAGTCCTGCTAGATCTTTGTACTTTGGCAAGCTAATTGACTGATCGGCATAGGATACTTTCACTTCGCTTAGTTTTGTACTATATTTTATAGTAATAGACTTCATAGTTCTTTGTTCAAGCTATGACTAATATATGGAGTTCTGAATACATGGTTTACCTTTGCAGAATTGTTTGTTCCTGTAACAAGTTGAATTGATACAATCTATTGTAACCCTCTTTTTCTTTCAAATCAGGAATGATTAAACACTACAAGTTGCCAAAATCTGATACTTTGATCTATCAGTCACCAAATTGTCACAAGCCATTCACAGAGGGCCTAGAGCGAAAACTTCCCAAGGTGTTGACTAAGGACTGGGATTCCGCAGCATGCTCGGTTTGTCTAGAGTTTCCTCACAAGGCTGTTTTACTGCTCTGCTCCTCATACGACAAAGGCTGTCGCCCCTACATGTGTGCTACTAGCAGAAGATTATCCAACTGTCTTGAGCAGTATGAAAAGGCTTGCACAAAAGTTGTTTCAGATGAGAATATACTCGCGGCTACGGCAAACCTTGTTTCAGGAGCTTGTCCGGTCAACGGAATGATGGAAGAAAAATTCGAGCTTTTGTGTCCCCTTTGCAGAGGGCAGGTGAAGGGTTACACGATAATGGAAGAGGCCAGGAAGTACCTTAACAGGAAAAGGAGGGCATGCATGCAAGAAAGCTGTTCTTTCTATGGAAGTTACAAGAAGCTTAAAAAACATGTGAAGAAGAAACATCCAAGGGTGCAAACCAGAGCTGTAGACCCTAAACTTGAAGCGAAATGGAAACTGCTTGAACGCGAACAGGAGCGAAATGATGTTATCAGTACCATTTTATCATCTATTCCAGGTGCTCATGTGGTAGGGGACTATGTGGTGGAGCCTTATTATGATGACTCAGATGATGATTACCATAGCTCTGATGATGATTATCTTAACTCTGATGATGAAATTAATTACCATCCTGGTTTAAGCACTTCCATTTTACAGCAAATCTTGGTTGCAAGAAACTCTGGCTCTTGAATGCTTATATGGTAGCCCTGTTGGTTCTTTTTTTTTTTTTTTGATGTTTTGTGACTGATGCTGTGGATTTAGTTACTTTTGTTATGTATGTTTGTTTTTTTCTAGGGTTAGATACCAGTAGTAGGGTGTTTATGGTTCCATCTTTAGTAGGTGATGTTGAAAAAGTTAGTTCCCTGACATTTAGGAGCATTCCCTTGGGGATGTATAGGGTTACAGTGAAAATTATTTTATTCAAAGAAATATTTCGTTCATAAAAAGTAGAATGGTCCGAGTTTGGTTGTACTGTTTTTTTTCTTCCTCCTTTTCAAGAGGTCAAATAGGTCAAATAGGAGTACTATTTGATTCAAAGAAATATTTCGTTCATGAAAACTTGAATGAGTAAGTTCGTTGACATAAAAATAATAATTGTCATGTTTTAGTCCTATTTTAAATAATTATCTTGTTAAGGTAGGTAGGATGGTGATTGTGTTTCAACATTTTGGATTAATGCCAACTTAAATCCTTCTTTAAATAACAAGAATAGTCCTTTAACAATATACATTATAACAAAATTGGCTGAACAAGTGAACGGTTACCAACTCGTCCTCCTGATTACATATAAGCGGACTTGCACTGCAAACACACAGAAAAATAAAGAAAGATCCTCAGAATAGCAGCAAGTCCTTTTGATGATCTCCAATTTTCGTTTATGCTTTTGTTAAGAAATCATGTTAGCTTTCATTAATGAAAGTACAGAGATTCCAATGAAAAAAAAATAAAGAGAGAAAAAGAAAGGTCAGGAAAAGAAAGTCAAACAAACATAACTGCAGAGGGAGTGAGAAGATGACGAGAAACAACACCTCCACTGCGAATCATTACTGGAAAAGCGCCGATCCAATTCCCTCTTCAAATCGCCATAGAACCCACCTGGACATCACCAAGCGCTAGCTCCAACTTCCTCTTCGGCATCTTCCTCGGCTCCAACTACATCGTTTTTATCAGATATCCAACGAATAACATCACCGACCAAGGTTGTGTGAGAGTGGATTGTCTCAGCGTAACCAACACCAGCGTTTTCGTGAACTACTCAGACGATGACTATTCTCCGGCGCCACCGACGTGCAAGGTGATCGAAGAGTGTCGACTCTGCCCAATGCGATGAACGGGGGGCCGTACGATTATGAAGCGGTGGCGGCGCTGATGGTGGAGGGATTCGATCTGGGGTGCATCCGTCGAGTGTCGCGACTGTCATCGCGGTGGCGGTGGCTGCTGCTTCGATCCCGACTGTACAAATTGATTGGATGCAATGATCTGTTCTTCATATTATGTCTTCTTTCAATAGAAAATTGAAGTAATAATAAATCAGACTTATAACTCACTTTCTTCTATTATTGCAGGGTAAAATTACAAAAGAGAAGTGGATAATAAATTAGACTTAACATTATTGTTGCAGGTGATGTAATTAATATTTATTACTCTATGTAAGTAAATAATTTGCTCGCCAAGTTAATTGATTATTCCATGGATAATTGTTTTTTGTTTTATTTTTGTTTGTTTGTTTTCAATCTTTGATTCTCTCTCTTCACGTTGCTGTAAATTATTATTGGTAATAATAAAATTAATTTGAAAATTGGATTTTTTTGCGATGATTGATATTTTTGTGATAATTAATATTTTTAAAGGACTTTTCTTGTGATATAAAGAAGGATTTAAGATGTAATTAATCCAATTTGTAAATACAATCAGCATCTAACGTGAGATGCCAAGACCTACTTCCACGTCAGGAAAGTATCAGAAAAGTATGTAAATAGAGTTTTTAAAAAAAAATCAGTAGTTAAAGTTAGCATTTTTTCAAATAATCTGTTAACTTTAAATGAGAAAATGGACGCAAGGACCACGGATGTAACTTAAGTTTTAAAACGGGACTTAAAAATGACGCAAAACTTAAAATGGGACCCCAATAGGACAACAATTAAAGTTATAAGATCACCGGTGCACTTTACTCGTTAGGAAACCATAGAATCCTCCGTTCTTTTTTCGTAAACCTTACTTACCGGTACCGGTAAATGTTTTCTTGCGAATCTCATAAAATTTCTCGTTAAATTCTTGTTGTCGCTAGGCTCGCTATCTCAAGCACGAACTTGGACTGACGTTCTCGGTCATTCCCGATCTGTAGCCGACGCTTATTCCCGGCTATATCCAAGTAAGGGGTAGTATACGAGTTTTTTACTATAGTTCTCTTTCGTGTTCGTAAATAAGATACCGAATAATGAATTCTAAGTTAAATACTCGGTTAAATTCACAAAGTAACGAACGGGTAACCCGGGTAGTGTAATATATTAGTTTCTTGATACCTTGAGTATAATTCTTATTTATGTACCTCGGGTTGCAACTTTAACTATGGTTGAATGTTTGATTATTGTACGGTGATTGTTGTATCCAAACACTAGTATCATGTTAGGGTTGACACCTTAAAAGAAACTCGTTAGTATCATGCTATGACCGTTAATTGAATTCCACTAATATCATGTTAGGACCAGAGAGTCTTAATGAATCTAATATCATGTATAGGCTCGAGAGACGTTAGTACCATGGTTAGGTCCGCAAAATGATAATGACATGCTTAAAATTTTCATACTTAGAACTGTGAAACTTGTATAAAGCCGGTAGTTAAATGAGTAAAGTGCACCGGTGGTCCAATAACTTTAATTGCCGTCCTATTGGGGTCCCATTTTAAGGTTTCATCTTCTTTAAATCTTATTTTAAAACTTAAGTTGCATCTGTGGTCTTTCCATCCATTTACTCGGTTAAAGTTAACGGATAATTGGAAAAAATGCTAACTTTAACTACTCATTTTTTTTTAAAAACTCTATTTACATCTTAAGTTTAAAAAATGATAATTTAATCACCCCTAAACAATTTTAAACTTAACAATTTCACCCTAATATTTTAAACTTCACCACAACCGCCAGACCACCACCGGACTACCGTCGGACCACTGCCGGTCGCCGGAAAATCACCGGATCGCCAGACCACCGTTACTTTTTATTCCTATAAATTATTAATAAAGTACTCATCTTATAGAACTGCAACAAACTAATTCATAGTGCATATTTTTAAGAATCAAAGAGGTCTTGTTTTACCCGTGCTTCATCACGGGTGTTTAACTATCCTTCATCAACCGTAAATCAATTTGATTATAATACAAAAAATAAAGAATGAAAAATCACAAGTAGAAAACTTGAACAATATGTAAAAGAACAAAAAAAAAAGGTATATCAAAAGAGAGTTAGTCCCTCAACAAACCAAGGAGAACGGAAAAAATGCTATTTTATCCCATCATATCTAAAGAAAGAACTTAATTGCTACTATAAAAATGAAATTAAAGGTAAAAAGTGAGTTATCCTTTTATAATAACAAAAATATTAAGAAAAAAGAAAGAAAATAAAAGAAAATGAAATATCTGAATTATACGATTGTAAACATTTGAGACTAATATGCAAAAGAAATCAAAGTAAAAGGTAAAAGGAAGTTGTCCTTTTAACAAAAAAAATAAAAAAAGAAAGAAAGAAAGAAAAGATAAAATGTTAAAATTTCAAAATGTCAAAATAAGATTGAGAATATTCGAGATCAATATGCAGAGGAATGAAAGATAAAATGTTAAAATGTCAAAATATAAGATTACATTTGTTTGGGTTCAATATGCAAAAGGAATGAAAATTGAGTCTCACTCCTAAGTACACCCTAAAACACCTAATAAAAGACTTAATTTACTGTTCATAATAGTCAGTATAGTTTATAAATGTATATGTATATAATGAGAACCATTATTATCTATTTGAAAGATGAAGGGTTAATGTAATAATTACAGAGAGTATAAGGACTTATTTGTACACAGAATAAAACTTTGTGGTTAATTTAAAGTTAAGTAGGTAAAACCCTAAAATTGAGTCTCACTCCTCAATTCCCACTTCATTTGAGCCGTAGAGTCACTAAACTCATTTTAAAAGCTTATTTCTTCTCTCAAACTTCTCCTATTTCTTCCCTCTCTCCATTTTCTATTATTTACATTCTTAGTTTTATTTTCCAAATTTTAATTTTTCAAACTAAAACTAAAGTGAAAAGAGAAACAAATGACTTAGTCGGTAAAACTTAAAAATAAATAGGACCGTTGGTGTCCTTTCCCTTAGGGAACATGCTCCACTCCAGCAGCCATGCCCTCGGATCATGGACACTATCAAGGCTAACCGTATTCTCCTCTCTATAAAAGGAAGGTTCAACTCTCTCCTCACACTACTAGAAAAATGTCTAATACCGACAGACAGGACCGACAAACGGTCTGTCGGTAATTCGCTAATACCGACAGACCGTCTGTCGGAAACCT
>JBBYHH010719462.1:0-17408 GCA_038382905.1 Daphne laureola
AGGATCCATACAGTTATGTTAGCGACTGATATTCTAGAGAAATGTTCAGAGCTGCTTACATGCATCCAATTCAACCTATGTCTAGTGAAGAATTCTGGGAGAGAATAGAAAATGGTGAAGTGATGGAACCAAAGGACAGGATTTTTCCAGGGAGACCGAGGGTAGCAAGGATTAAGAAGAGAAATGAAATAAAAAAATAGAAAAAAGAAGCTAACAAGACATGAAAGGATCATGCATTGCTCCTTATGTAGATCTAAAAATCACAATCTCAGGAAATGTCCCATGAACAAGGTGAATTCATCATGCTAACCATACTCTGTTGATTCTGAAAGTTTTATGACCTTATATGTTGCCTATATGTTGATTTCAAGACTCAAATGATGCCTTTACCTCTAACAAAAGGAAGAATTGAAAGAGAAAAAATCCAGGTGCAACATCATCTGCTGTTGCAGCAGAGGGACAACAAGAAAGGGTTTCTGGAAGGACCAACAAGAGAAAAAGGAGACCCTGAAGATTAAGAGAAGTGATGCTGCTTGCTGGTTAATTTTAAGGAAATATAATGTTGATTTTGTTTGTGCATCAAGACAATGATGACGTATGTGATTCTGATGTTAGGAGGATGTATGTGATTCTGATGTTAGGAGCATGTATGATGATGAATGTGATTATGATGTTTATACATCAAGACAATGATGATGTATTCGGATGTTAGGAGTATTCTGATGTTAGTATTATGATTTTTATGACAGGAGCATCTTATTTCTAATATTAGGATAATATCTACATGCTTGTGAAGATATGAAGTTAGGAGTCCGATGTTAGGAGTCTGATGTTATGATAGGTTGTGAAGATAATATGAAGTTATGAAGAAGTTAGGAGCATTTTATTTCTGATATGAAGTAATCTTATTTAGTCTGATTTAGTCTAATGTAAAGTAGTGGAGTTAAGTGGAGGCATGGTATGATCTAATAATCATAAATTTTCACCTAAACAGAAAAAAAACATTGCTCATAATTGATCAACAATTTGGGTTACACATGTTCAGAATCACAAAGTCTGTTACATGGCATACTAAGCCCTACTACAACTGATCTTCCAATTTAGTTGTGCCTAGCAGCAACTGCTCCTTCATGCAAACCAACTCTTCCTCTACCTTCTGGAGCTTTAAATTGAGCTTCTTGATGCACTCCTTAGCAGTGGTAGGAGACAGTTCATGATCCTTAGGACTTATCTCTAATAGCAGCTGCTCCTTCAAAAAATGGTTCTCAGTCTCACCCTTCTGCAACTTCCCAGTAAGGTGGTTGATGCAATCCCTAGATGCTTCAGGGTACGAGACATCAACCCACTCAAAATGGCATCTATTAGGACCCTGAAATATTGAAGAATAAAAGACATCTTTTCCATCTGGATAACTTTTCTAAACCTAACATCTTTGTCCGGTAATTTAAGGAACAAACTTGCACAAAGCATTAATAGACACTTTATGAAACAAACTTACACAAAGCATAAGAACAAAACACAAAGCATTAGAACAAACTTGCACTTTAAGGACTTTTCGATCAACATCAAAACATAGCTTACACTTAGTATTAACATCAGAACATAACATTTAAGGAATGTGCTAAGATACTAACACACTAAGACACTAACACACTAAGACACTAACACACTTAACATTTAAGTAAATACAGAGCATTAATAGACACTTAGATCATAACAGAACATGAAGCTAAAACACTAACACACTAACCAACAAAATAGAGAAATTAGGTTAAAAAACAAATAGAGCATTTAAGTAGACACAGTTAATCGAAATCTGAACTTACCCCTAGTAAGATACTAAAATCAGTGAGATGAGGGAGCATTGGCATCCCATCTGGACCAATAGGAAGCTGCGTTCATAATCAAACCAAATAAAAATGAGCAGCTATAACTTAACAAAGTTTAAATGGTTCGGTTGAACAAAAATGAAAAAAAATAGGAGACACTCACCACGTAATCGGGACATCTCAAGAATCTCCTTCCATAATTCTAGCAGAACTTGCTCTGTTTGAACATTTGGAGGTTCTTCCCACACTTGCACGTATGAAATGAGACAAGTTCCATTGTGCATTCGGTTGGATCTAGCGTCGCCTTCACCGCAACAAAGAAATGTGAATTTTTGTAATCCATCTCTCAAGCTGAGAAGAGAATCAGGAAGAACTATGGATTTTGAAGAGAGCTGAGAAATGTTTATTTCTAGGGTTCCAATAATCGAGCCCAACTTCCATTTTATTTGAAGTTTCTTGATTTGGGGGGTTGGGTTTTTTTTTTTTTTAACAATCAAACCACTGAGTTGGAGGGGTTATGAGGTCAGTTAGTGTTTCCCGTTAATTCAAAATGGAAGTCAAGGCACCTGACAGGGCATGTGCTGAGTTCACTGAGCACAGGCCCTTATTCGTCCTGTTTTGATAGTTCAGGGTACCGATTCGCCCGTTTCATAATTCAGGTCCTAATTCACCTGGGTTGGTATAGTTCAAGGTACTAATAGATATTTAATCCTACAAAGAACCAGAAAGAGACACATACCCACGTAACAACAAAAAAAATTGGAACATTCGATCGAATTATAAGTTCATACCAGAACTGCTTCCTTACGTACATCGTTCCTCCTTCGTTGGTTCCATCGTCGGTGTTTTCTCACCACCATCGTAGCTACTTTATCGCCTCTGTCGTAGCTTACTCAGTGATCCGATGCTCGACAGTTCTATTGGGATAGATCTGGAAGCGGATGTGATTTCTAGCGAGGAATTGGCGGAGTGGATGATGGTCGCGGAACAATTAGCTCGTATCAACTTTTGTCCGAACTCCTATCATAATATCATTGAGTAGCTCGTATTAAAAAAATGGGTAAAATTCTTCAAAATTAACCTCAACAGTTGCTATCTACATCACGGTCCACAGTTTCTGTTTCAGCAAACCATGGTTGTGAATCAACTGAAATAATTGTTGATTTCTTGTGAAGTTTGATCGGTGGTGTTGGTTAATTTTAGGTTTCCTACAAGTGCGTAGGAATTAGAGAAATAAGGAAATGAAAGAGAAACGTACGGAGAGAAAAAAAATTCCTCCTAAAGTTAAGGTAGATGAATGTTAGAATAGTAAAATAATTAGTATAAATACAACTGTGTATTCATTTACAAATTCTCCCGGTGAAGAGAGAAAGCATAAGAAAAGAAAGCTTTGAAAAGCTTGTAGAGTTTGGTAAAATTACAAAGGAAGTTCAAAGTTTATAGTTCTTTCTTTTGTGGTCCCTTTCTTTTCCTGCAAGAATTGATTGCTCAAATATTATTATTATTGTTTTTTCCCAACACGCAGCATACTCAAGACTGCTCGAGACTACCGTCCCCCTCCACTGAAGTCACGTTAAGTGGGCCCGAAAGAGCCTGTTCCATGCAAGGAAGGCCGAAAAGCACAAACAAACAACATAATTCACCTGCTTGGACCACATCCAAAACCAGCTATGTATCACTGTCCACCGATCGTTCCAAGTCCATAAACATCCCAACCATTCGCTACCCGAGAACTCATGGGGCCACGCAAGAAGCGTTGCCGCTCCTTGCCGGTTCTTGCATCCCTTTCTGCAGAGCTTCGTTTCGAGTCCCAACATAACCATGAAATCCATCATACTTCATACCATACCAGGATACTAACCAAATAAATCGCACTTCTAGAAAAAACTCAAGAAACCAATCACCAAAATTCAACAATTCTTTTTTAATAATAAGCGGTTTCAACATTACCCCAACCGATTTTGGCATCGGGGCAGACCCCATCTTGCACCCACGGGCGAGCCAGAACCACGAGCGAGCCAGAACCACGAGCGAGCACCCGCTGGCCAGGATCCGGGACGACTCAGAGATGCCGGCCAGGATCCGGGACGACTCAGAGATGCCGATAAGGATATGGAAAGCTAGGCGACCCCACCCCTGAATCTGATGGTATCAGCAAAGCAACCACCAGGATGAAGCAAGCCCAAGTGATGCGTCTTCAACTCGGGAAGCCTGAATCGTGAGGCGATCAGAGGTGAGCTGAGCGGCATGGCCGCGTGAAGAAAGCGAGATGGTGGGGGAAATAGACGAGCACGAGCCGAAGGCCGGCCATGACGCCGAGAGAAGGCACGACGCGGCGCCGGAACATGGACAATAGCGTGACGGCGTCAGCGAGAGAAACATCCAATTAGTCAGCCCTGTGAAACCCTAGAGCGCATCTCTGTAGTAAGATGCAATTTTTTATAAGTAACTATTCTTGTTTACGTCCTTTTACTGCAGTCTTAATTTAACCTTTTCATCTTCCATTTATAAACCTCAGTGGTCATAGAATTTTCAAGTGAGACTGGATGCGAAATTTAGCTTGACCAAACGGAAGGCTGACAGTTTCTCCCTTCAACGTTTTTCTCAATAATTTGGAGACTTGTTTGAATTAAGGTCAATCCGAGGGTTGATTTTTGGAAGATGAGATGATTTGCCACTGCTGATTTCCATGTTTATTGCCACAAAATAATGACAACCCAAGTCTTTGTTACTCGTATTATGTGCTGGCTGGCGCTGGCCTATCCCAAACCCAAAGCCAGCATTTTCCTCTCTTTTCACACAAAGCTTGAAGCTTTTCTTTACTGTGTTTTTTATCTCAACAAACTCAATTATACTGATGGATATTAATAAAGACACCACTGGAATTATCATAGACTCCTATTACACCATTCTCTTGCTCGGATAAAACAAGGAAACCCTTTTTGCCTTCGATATGGGAGCTTCAGAATCGATCCCTCAGACATCCATCCATGAATTCACTGTCAAGGTTCAAAATTTCTGAGAAAGATTCTTGCTTTATCCCTTTTTTTTATCATAACCGTGGATCTTTGTTTTAATTTGACATGAGATGCAGGATTCCAAGGGTCAAGATGTGGACCTCAACAGCTACAAGGGGAAAGTTCTTCTGGTGGTTAATGTTGCCTCCAAATGGTTGGTATTTATTTGTTGATTTTTTTTCCATTTTCTTTCCTTACTTCTTTTGGGTATTATATATATCCAAGTTTCTGATGTTGGAATTGGATGAGCGGGTGGTATCAGCGGCTTTACAGATTCAAACTACACCCAATTGACTGGTCTCTATAACAAGTACAAAGACAAAGGTCAGATCCCATGATTTTGAGCTTTATTTCTGCTGAGTTCTCTGGATTGACGGTCTGTGCTTCATCTCCTGAATCAAGGTCTGGAAATATTGGCGTTCCCATGTAATCAGTTTCTGAAACAAGAGCCAGGAACAAGCCAAGAGGCACATGAGTTTGCATGCATTAGATACAAGGCTGAATATCCAGTTTTACAGAAGGTACCATTAATTGTTGTTTACCCTACATATAGTTACTTCATACTGAAAAAATTAGTATATGGATAACTTCATACCCATCAGAGACCGCCTGAGAAATAATTGAGCTGTGTATGGTTTCCTGGTTGAACTTGCATTTCAAAAGGAACTTGGAAAGACCATGTTACCAACCGATGTTGTAAGTATTTACTGCTCTTCCCAGTGAGGGTGATTCATTTGTTATCAGAAATTTGTTTCTCAAAATTAGCCACCAAGCATCACTGCTCATCTCTTCGCACATTGCCGCTGTTGTGCGTGCCTTGAAGGAAATGGCATATAAGATCTGATTTCCTGGTCAAGTGCTTGTATGCAATTGTGTTCACAGGATATTTATGTCAGTTCTATTGCATTGCATCTCTACCCTACAACAATGCTACAATTTTTTTGTCATAGTTTTCCCCAAACAAGGAGCTCTCTTAATAAGCACTTTCCAGTCCATTGTGCTTAAGGATGAAAAGAAACATGCTTTCTAGTGGCCTTCCACTGAACCTGGTTCTCCTTTTTAAATGTAGATGCATGCAGGGTTCCCTAACTAGGTAGAATCAAGCCTCAGTTCTTGTTACTGCCATAAGAAGTTGTGGTTCTCATTTGTATATCCTGATCCTTGCCCCACTCACAACTCCATAAAATCTAGAAAGGCTTCTATATGCTTTTATATTTACATGCACTATCACTAGGTACAGCTTCCTTCCTTAACAGTGTGTGTAAAGTGCAAACAACAGGGAGCTGCTGCAGGTTCTAACTGATGCTTTTTTGGACCATTTTACGTGCAGGTGCGAGTCAATGGGCCGGATACAGCATCGGTCTACAAGTTTCTCAAAGCAAGTAAAGGTGGATTCCTGAGCTCTCGGATCAAGTGGAACTTCACCAAATTTCTAATCGACAAGGAAGGCCGTGTCATCAGGCGCTACAGCCCCACAACAGTTCCTCTATCCATAGAGGTACCCATATCTTAACCTATAAGCACATCTTAACCTGTATGATCTGATTTCTAAGTTCCCGGTGCTCTGAAAGAGTACTCATTCATTTGTCATCCTTGGGTTCATTTTCGGTTACAGGAAGACATCAAGAAAGCGCTGGGAGTGCTATAAGTAGGGTAAATTAATCTGAACGTGTGCTTGAGATGAGATTTGATTTGAGGCATGATTCTATAATATACTATCTGATAATGTTATGTTTTGTGGTGCTCATAATCACCATTTGAAGTTTGGAATATCAACCCAGTTCAGTTGTGGTCCTTGCTTGTGTTGTGTATGTCTTTGGTTTGCTTCATTTCTTGTAAATTTCATCCATAAGGTGCAAGTTACTTGGGAAATTAGTATAGTTTGTACGCATCTTTGTATTTATATGTATGAATACAAGGTTTGAGAATACTATAAAGCATCTCCTTTGCTTGGTTGTTTTGATTATCAGAAGCATTTATCAAGCTCCACAAATGCTAGCCTGAACTTTCACAAAGAACACACCATAAACAACTACTCTAAAACTTCCCTTTCTTCCCAATTACTACTATAGTATGTTTCAAAAGAACACGCCTGTAAAATTTACAATTGGATTCTTAATGAAAAAAAAGAAAAAGGAAAAATACAGTTGGATTTAATTCTGATTTTTGTAATGTACCTAGCCATTCAAATATCGCTTCATAGCCTTATAGCCCAAGCCCAGAACAATTGTGGGGCACAAAAACAATTTCTGACGTGGGCCATGGCCCACTGATCTGAATTTTCTAGGCAGACAAAACAGCCCAGGTCATCACGTGGCCCACAAGCCCAATTATGTTTAGACAGAGGGAAGCAAAACGAATAGGCTGTTTTGTTTTGTTTTGTTTTATTTTGTTTTGTTCTGATGGCCGGCAAGCGGAAAGTGACCGGCCGGCATGTCAGTCGGAGTGATGCTGACCTTTCATCCCGCGACACCTCGTTTGCACGTCATGACCCAACTTCTCATCTCAACTCAATTTTCATCTAGCTCTTGCCCGAGTCTATTTATTAATTAATGGGTAAAATTACTAAATATGTAAAGATTTAATTAAAAAGAGTATTTTAATCTTTAAAATTATTTGTTAATTAGTTAGATAATGATAAGATTAATTAGTGATTTTATCCATTAATTGATAAAAAGACAAAAATGAAAAAGAGAAAAAGACAAAAAATGAAAAATGAATCAAAAGTTGTATCATTACCACCTGAAAGGAATTATTTTCAAATTTGTCCCGATGAGTAATAATTTGCAAATGTCACGGAGGATGCATCATCGTCAAAAGAAAACTGATTTTCACAAAAAATAGAAACTCTATGAGACAAAAGGAATCCACCAATAGTAAAAGAGTCAGCATTATCAAAAGGAGTTAAAAAACCTAAATAATTGCAGACATCAAGAATCTTCAACAGTAACAAGAAGTCACTTACAACACTCCACATCTTCCTATAAATACTAATTCTCAAGATATGAAGAGGGGCAACAATTGGAGACCAATTCTCAAGATGGCTTACTCGCCAATTCCTCCGTCGTAATTTCACTACTTACTTTCTTCATTCATTCCATTCTAGATTTCTCAAATGTTGTAAAAGGTTCGTCACTTCGTCCAGAGTTTGTAAAAAGTTCACAATTCCAGCACGATTGTTTGTAGTTCCGACACGATTTGTAAAACATACATCCTTCTTCCTTTCTAAAAGAGACATACTGTCTGTAAGTCTCATTTAAATTTTATGTTTTCATAAAATTATTACTCTTAATATCTGTTGTCATATCTTCTTGTTAAATTGAATAAATTTCAGTGATAAATACTTCGGTTTTATTCCAGTATTCATTGTTATATTAAAATTGGAATTTTTATTTCCTCTCCGACTATTGATCCCCCCTATTTGGTATCATATATATATAGACATATAAGGATTTGCACCAGAATAATTCAAAATGATTCAAAATGTTAAAGATGACGTTAGCACGGATTTCAAAGTTTTTCAAGTCCGCGGACTCTAAAAGTGTTCAAATCCACGGACTTCAGAAATGTTTAAGTCCGGTAACGTCAGCAATGATGTCAGCTCAGCAACGTCAGCAATAATGACAACTCGTCAATAATTCCCGGATTCTAAAATTTTAATTTCAAGTCCGACTCTGGACTCTTCATGTAATTAGTATAAATAGATAGCGCCTCTGCATAGTCAAGGGCAGAGCTGAAAACACTGAATCTCATATGCTTTCTATATGCTTTCTGGTATATCCTTTCTAAGTAAATACATTTTTTAAAGCTTCGAAGGTGTCTATCAAAGCTATGGTATTTAAATGATATTCATTGTTAATTATTAGGCTTATATAAATAAACTATTTATGGTAATAAACTTTTGATACCACATTTAAGAATGAATCTGTTTGATCATTAACGTTTTCTGATTCAATTCTAGCTGAAGTTTCTTCTTCTTTCTTTTCTCGAGTTTCAACTTCTTCTAGAGTTTCAACTTCCTTTTTCATCCAAAGGGTTCTTTCTATTTTTTTATTTTGAAGTCTTAATTCTCTAATTTTATTTTTAATAATGCTTATTTCTTGTTGTAAATCTTGAATTGTAACAGGGTTTTGTTGTTTGTCATAAGTTTTAATTATTTTAGAAATATTAACAATTTTTTTTGATGATGGATTCTCTTTTACTTCCTTTTCTCTTTGCAATACATTTTTTAAAGCTTGGAAAGCTTCCTTTCTCTTTTCTAAGTTATCTATCTGGATTATTACTTCGTGTAATGCATCTATATTAGTAGAAAGCATATTACAATATTGATTACATTTTTTGAAGCATTCTTCAGAACTAGACTCTTCAGATTCTTCATTATTGGTTGACGGAATCTCATTTAGATACGGGATGTCTTCATCTTTACTGTCCGATGAATCAGATTGACTATATTCTAAAGGGGAATCATAAGTCATTAAACTTATTAACTGTTCTTTTAATTTATCAGATATTTCTAGAGTATTTATTTTATTAGTCATTTTGCAGTCCTTTGCAAAGTGACAAACTTGTCTACATTTTCAACAGACCACAGGTTTCCTATTTTTCTTCGTATAAGATTTTCTTTTAAAATTACGATCATTATTATACATTTTATTTTGTGGATATCTTGGTTTTGAATAATTATAACTTGTTTTTCTATAACCTGTCCTTTTGGGTTTATAGCTTTGTTTTACCCTTTTTAATTTTTTAGTTGAAGATGCAGAGATATTTTCATATCCATATTGAGTACAGAAATCTCCTAGTTCTTTCCTAGTTTGATTTTTATCATTTTTAATTTTGCTTTGTAACTTCATATTAGTACATAATTCTAAACCCTCTAGGTTTATGAAATTGATTATTTCTCCAAATGTTAAATTATCGTAAGGAATTATACCATCAAATTTTGATTTAATCCTCATTCTTACCTTCTTAGCAAATAAATTAGAAGATCTGCTATAAATCTTTCTTTCCAAAAGGAATTATTACAGTCGTCCCTATTATAGACCTTTGTTAAGAAAACATCTTTATACCATCTGAAGTCATGTAGTTTGGGCATCGAAGATTCATTAATATTTCAGAATCCTTTTGACCTAATAATACTGGGTTTTCTTGAAAATGTTTTAGTATTACCCAGAGTAGTACTTCTACGGCGTTACTTTCGCCTGTATTAATTTCTACACCGTCTCTGTTAATTATTCGAGTACTATTCCGAATTTGGTTTCATTTTTCTTCTATTAGGTAATTAAATCACCATCCTCTTAATTATCCAGTAAAACCATTTACTAATAAATAAGGCAAGACTTTGCTGGTTTGTATTATCATTAGACATATAGGCATTAACTGCCATCTCTATTTCACAAACCATAGTAATAATTTGGTATTCAATATAACCATCTATGTTCCAAATATTTATAGAATTTCCATCATAATGAACATTTGAATTATTTATTTCTTCAATTTGAATTATTTATTTCTTCAAACATCATATCAGATGGTGTGGGTCTACCATACCAGTTTTTAGTATCATAATATTTTGAATAATTGTTTTTTATTCTATTGATACCTGGATTATGCTCTTTAGGCTCATCAATTTTTACTTGGTTAAACTGACTTTCCAATTCGTCTATTTTAGAAATAAAATTAATATGTTTACCTTTGTCTAATTGTACATTAATCTTTTTAATTTCTGTTTTGATTTTTGCTACGGAGTCATTAGCTAAAGTAAATTTCTTTAATTTATAATCTGTTCTTGTAGGAGTAAAAGATCATGTAACGGTCGGAGAGATGGAAAGAGGGATTGAAGATAAAATATTTGATTTAGTGGAAAATGAAGAAAAATTAGCAAGTCTTGATTCATTTTTACTAATTATTGGCTCGATTCTATCTAGTTGTTCTCCTATAGTAATAAGAGATTGATTTGTATAATTGAGTTGAGCATTTATTGAAATAAGAGGTAATTTTGTATGATCTTTTAGATCTTCTTCTGGAATGGTTTTGTAGGGTTGTGTTAAGCACTTGTTTTCTTTGGTGTGATGTGGAGTAATATAAATTGTTTCTGGAGGTGGATGGACGGAAACAATTTCCTTATTTTCAAGAGTAGTCCATTTTCTTTGTTACTTCAAATATAGGAGTAACATTGGAGAAGGGATAATTAATTTTCTCTTGTAAGGCATAGGATTCAAACCAAACAAATAAAGGAATATGTGTTTTGAGAGACTTCATTTCCTTAAACCATTTTTGTTTAATTTCTTGCTCTTCTTTTTCAAAAAATTTGTTAAAAAACCAAGTAGCTTTCTCTCTATTGTCTAATGATGTTATATTTTTCTTCAGAAAATATTTATTAATCACAAATTCTTCAGTTATAACGTTTATAAATCCTTTAGTAGTAAAAACTTCCATTTCACTAGGAGTAGGGTTGATCTCGTTATTAATACTTGAAGAGGTCTCGATATTATTATTATTCATATCATAAATAGGTTGAGGAATTTCATTAGTGAAATTTATATCTTTTAGTTGGGTTGGTAAAAATGTAGTTTCTTTAAGGGAAAGAGATCTAGGAATTGGATTTGAACTAGATGGACGGGAATTTCTAACTGAAGGTCTCGAATTTTCAAATTGATTAATCCTAGTTTGGGGAAAATAGTTTGAAAAATCTATTTTGACAGTTCCATCTGTGGTTTCAAATATAGAGGTCTTTTGATTTAGGTTTTCTAGAGGCTCGTGAGAGACTAGGTTTTCTAAATCCCATTTATTAGATTTTGAAATTTCATTCCATTTAAGTTTTTTAGGAATATGTACAAATGAGTTTTGCGAGTTTACTTCAAAAATAACAGTCTCATCTCTTAATGAGGTAAATTTGGCTTTTGATTCTATGGTCGTAGTCATTATTTTATAGTAGACTCGAGATATTACACAGATTGATTTAGCATTAGCAGCAAAATTCATGTTTTTAGTTTTGATTGTTAAACTTAAGGTATCTAAAATATTTGGATCATATAAAGAGATAGTGAAGTTTGGATAACAATTAAAATAGACTGGTCCATTAGCAAGATTAGATTCTGCCATTGCTATTAAAGAATTATTAAAGTTGAGATGTCTAGCATCTCTTAAAATTATTATTAAAGAAATATCTATTCCTATTCGAAATAAAGATTTTATAGCAATTTGTACCATTCCTAGATGCAGAAACTTATACTTTCCTCTTTTATGGTGTTTTATAGCCTCATCATTGAGTAGTCTGATTGTTTCAACCTCTTGATTTAAGGAAATTGTTTGTTGAGTCTGTTTTATTGAATAACTGGAAGAAAAATCGAAAGTCCTTATTTTATACCCCCTACGTACTGAATTAATTGGTCCATTTGATAATCACGTTTTAAAATTCAATGTTTCACCCAAATTTTCATAAAGATAAGTATGAAAAAAAATTCCAAAAAAATATATTTAAAAAAAGTATGTTGTAAATTATGATTGAAATATAAATTTTTTAACTTTAAACATCTAAATATTCATGAAAAAAAATCATAGATTAAATACTGTAAAACGACAAAAAAAAATGGTCCAATTAATTCAGGACGGAGGGAGTAAATTAATTTTGGATCAACTTTTGGAATAGATCAATTTTGTAATCTTTGTTCTATATTAGTAACATTAATTTCAGCTGAATTAAAATATTCATTACTATTATTGTCGCAATCGGGAATTGAATTAGTATCTTTAGAAGAGAAGATCTTTGCAATTTTATTCATTTTAAAGATTAAACCTATGCTATATTAATTTCTAAATTTTTCTTTAAGAAGCTTAAAGATTTTCGATCATTTAAACGGGAATACCCCTCACCAAGACGGTCTTACTCTCGCTGCCGCTTCCAGGTGGACACTGGTTTATCAACGCTAAACCCGACCTTAAATCCTCAAAATCCTTTAGAAAATTTTAGAATTTACCAAACTTAAGTTTTTTCTTTAAAATGAATAATTCTTGACAAAGTTCTTCAATACTAAATTACTAATCCGATTTATACTGCTGATAAAATAATTTTAATATTATGATAATGAGCAAAATTTTTATTAAACCTAGTTCTAGATTCTTTGATTAAAGATTCTAATTGAAATCGTCTTATAAACAAGTTATGCCTTTGTTCAAAATCTAAATTTTCCACTCTTAGTTGATTATGAATTATATTTTCGAGCTCGTCGATATAAATCATGATTTGTTCATTTTCAAGTATTAAATTATTTAAAGCTTTCCTTAGAGAGTTATTATACCAGTAAATCATTATTAAGTTGAGAGTATGGAAGCTAATCTTCTCCTTTCACATCTACGATTAGTAATAGCTATGATAATTTTCTCTATTTTCTTTTCTTCAATTTTAATCAAAGTTTGATAGAACTGAAGATTAGAAGTATTATTGTTAATCTTCTGTTTATATTCTTCTATTAATACTTCGGATCTTCTCATCTTTTCTCTTAATGAATTAATTTCATTAACATAATCCCAATGTATTGTATTTATCATTTGTAGATAATAATCGAAAGGATGCATAGATAATAATAGACAGAATATACTTACAAGGATATATATTGTAGATGAATACTTTATATTACACTGCTATCAGGCCAGAAAGAATGGCTCTGATACCAGCATACCTGATGAGTAGGTGAGATGAGTAGGTGAATGGTAGGTACATATGAAGATATGAGGTTTGAAGTGTATGAAGTGGTCCCTCTAAACTAAGCAAAGGCCATCTATTTATACTAGTTTACATGTAAAGTCTAAAGACGGACTTCAAATTAAAATTTGGAATCCGGAATTATTAAAGTGTTGACGTAATTGATGACATTGCTTGGTGACGTCATTGATGACATCGTCGGACTTGAATAAGTTTGGAATCCAGGTGGACGGATTTGAACGCTTTTGAAATCCGTGTTGTCGTCATTCTTGGCAATCTTTTGACTATTTTGAATTTTTTAGTGAATCATTCAGTGTAAATCCTTACATGTCTAATGTAAGGTCTTCATATGAATCTTGGACAAATTGAACGGTCATTATACTCTTGGCTTCTTTACTTTCATAAGACATAGGTCTGGTAGAGTCTTCTCTTGATTGACTCGTGCTGGCCGAAGCTAGTTTGTTGATTAGCTTCATCCATTCTTCGGAATTATTACACACGGCTAGTTCCGCTTGAATTTTTTATTTTGCAGCGAGGAAAGTAGCCTCCTTCTAATTAACTGGAGCCGATTGCTGGAAGTCTGCTTGAACTCGTTCTTTTGATAAACAAAACAAGCATACATACTTTATTATATATATACACACTCAACCCGCGAGCCCATTATACATATATACTGATAATCAATTAAGGTAAAATTTTTTTTATCTCATTACAAACTTCTATATTTATTTCTCTAATATTCTTATAATGTAACATAAATTGATATGTTTCTGAATATTTAAATTTTATTTTATACATCTCTAATTAATAGGTGTAGTTATCCGTACAGATAGTAGTTAAAACTAATTACAATGTTGACGGGAACGGCCACGATGGTCCTAAAACTTACACTGTTTTACCAACTCAGTCATAATACTCTATATTTTATCAATTCAGTCCTAAACGTTGTTAAATGTTATCTCAATTGGTCCTAAAACTTAAGTTAATGAAATAGAAGCAACTGTAGCAACTAACGTCGTCAGTTTTATGCACGTATAATATCTCTAACGTGTCTAATTTTTTAATATGTTTCTTAAATTAATTTGAGTTAAATATTTATCAAGGTAAACTAGTTAGATATAAAGAAAACACCATCTTTATTAATTATATTTGAAAACATGATTATAATTACTCCCTCTATCCGTAAAAGATTGTATCATTTATTTTGATAATTTCATAATTTTTAATCTATGATTTAGTTTCACATATTTTTAGACATCGAAAGCTAGAACATTCATATGTGAATCATAATTCGATATCTAAATTTTCTAAATATATTTTTCCTTATTTTTTTAATACTATTTATATTTATTAAAATTGAGTCAAATATTGAACATTGAAACGATAAAGTCAATTGATACAATTTTTGGCAGAGGGGAGTATATATTTTGAATTTTTGAACAAATGTAATATTTTAAAAAGTTTAAGTCAAATCATATGACTCAAAAGTCAATTGTAATATACGTTTTGAAATGAATAGAGTATCAAATGTCCATCCTTTGCTTCTATTTGATATCCATAAGTGCGTCAATACCTGAATTTCTGAAGAAGAAAAAACATTCGATGAGTTTCATAGTTTTTTCTCCATCACGAGTTTGTTCCTTGCTCGCCAAATTGCCCATGCTGCTACAACCACGATTCCCCTCCACAATTCTCTCCTTTTACGATGAACCTGCAAAATGAAATCCCCCAACACCATGTCGACAATATCTAACAAATATAGAACGTTAACATCAAACCAAGCGCCCACCACCTTCCAAACATCAAAGGCCGCCGAACAACTTACCAAGGCATGCTCAACCGATTCATCTGACTGTAAACACACTGGCCATAGATAAGATGGGAAAGTCATACCTCTGGATCTCAATCTTATCAAGGTTGGGGTAAAACCCTTTAAGGCCCGCTACACATGAAGATATTTTCACTTTCTGGGGAATTGACTTTAACCAGCTGATAAGGCAAACCACCGGGGCTGATAGAGCCGAATCCACCTCTCTTGATAGTGGCTAGACCGCAAACTCCATTTCGTTTCCCCTCTTCTAACTCCAAGAATCCGCTTGTACTTGTGAAAGATCAAAATTATGCATAACTACCAACATTTCCTTAAACTCCCCTGATGTACGCCCTCTCACCCTACTCCTCCACTCCCACCTCCACCTAGCTACCCCCATATTTCTCTCTATTCGGTCTTGAACCTAACACTCCTTATTACTCTCCAAATTAAATAACCACGAGAATTTATCCCATCAACTAAAACCCCCCTAACCATTTATCTAACCAACATTTTGTATTGTCTCCTAACCCAACCTTCGTCGGACCTCTGCCCTCCTTCACCTAACTGCTACTATCATGCAACAACCATGACCACAACACAACACCCTTGGCTCTCGATTCATGGCTCACGAGTCGCAATTAACTGGTTTAGGGTCGCGATTCACCGACCCAGGCCCACGATTCATGGCCCAGTTGGGGTCGGGATTCGCCTGCATAAGCTCACGATTTACCAGCTTAGGGTCACGATTTTCCACTGGTGAAAGGGGAGGAGAGGGGGCATGGTAAGGGAGGTCGATATGTGTAGGGTAAAAAAGTGAAAGTTTTAAAATATTAATGAAAAATTGCTAGAGTTAACAAAAACTAGCATCCAAATTTTGTACTTAAATCTAAAACCTAACAGAAATTGTATCGGAAATTAGTTTGCAAAAGGTTCTGTATATTTTCACAAAAATGAGTGGATTTGTACAATTTTAAAAAACGTGAGTACGATTTTTTAAGGCTCCGAGTGCAAAAAAGAGACTTAACTAGGTCGAAAAATGTAAATTGTCCACTCATTTTCATAAGCCTGTTTTACCCACTCATGTTTATTCCGTTAGTGTAAATTTAATGCTCAACGTTAAGTCATCCAACTCAGCTGTCATGTGTGATGTGGGACCCACTTTTATTGATGCGGAGCTAATGTGACACCCACTTTTGTTGATGTGGAGCTGATGTGGACGATTGTTTCGACCAAGAATCGGGTTGACGGGTTCGCTTTCTGAATCGTTGCCAATTCATCATTTTTCGGCGGTGATTTTGGCAGAGAACAAGGCAAGGTGGACTGGAAATGTCTTGGCGATTCTGAAGCAATAGATTGGAACCTTGGTTTTCCTGGAAGAGTGTTAGAACGAAGGCGGAGGTGGCGGAGCGTCACGCTTGGATCGACTGGGTGGTCGGCGATTTGCGGCTTCCAACACAACAACTGTCTTCGCCGATCTCCGGAACACCACCACAAACCCGCGCTGCCGCCAAAAAAATGTCAATCTCGACCGCTGGAGTAACAGAGCAGGGTGGCGCCGCCGTCGTACGTGCATACATGGCAAGTCTTTAATTCGCACCTCTAGTATTTAACGGAATATTCCTTCCATTAGCCCATCCAGTATTTGCCTTGCACATTTTCTGATCGAAAGTCTTTAATTTGTACTTAATAATTAGAGATGAGTGTTTAAAACAGATCGATGAAAAGATCTCTCGATAAATCACATTTTTCAATCTAGTTAAGTGGTTTTTTTGCATCCGGAACCATTTTTTAATGGAAAAATTAGTCATTTTGTCCCTAATATTTGGGGGTTGACAACATTTTACCACTAAAAGTTTTTTGGGATCAAATTACCACCAATGTTTGAGAAATGGGGTAAATTTGCCACTGTCGTTAAATAGATTAACGGATTCTGTTAATTTTTTTGGATTAATATTTTATTTTCACCTTAAAGTTTATAAAACTTCACAAATTAATCCTTAAACTTTAGGCTTCTACAGTTTGACCCATCTTTCCCCCATTAGTAA
>JBBYHH010719573.1:0-17407 GCA_038382905.1 Daphne laureola
CTCTATCAATGCATGATTTTCAACCAAGCATGTCACTTAGTAATCATCAGCCCCGAATAACCAAAGGGACCTTTTAATCAGTGAATTTTAATCTAAAATATTCAGTCCTTTGCATATTAATCTAGCTTTATTTCAGATTTTCTCTAGGTTACTTGTTACTTTGATTTTCAAGTGTCCCAAATATTTCATTATATCTTGTTTTCCCGAATATACAAAAATACCAAAAATATTACTTTTAGCTTCTTGTCATTAATTATAATCAATTCTCTTGGGTTCGATCTCACTCACCCTATTATAATTGTAACCTTACACTTAAGGGAGAGTTGAGCACTATAAATATTATTTGCTTAAATCTCGACATTAGCAGTGAAAACATGACATTAGTAATACCTAGACGAAATAATTGTTGAAAAAGGAAGAAAAGTTAATTGGTTTAAGATATCATAAATAATTGTTACTATGTTTTTTGTATGGAGAATTTGTGTATACTTGATTTTATTTTATTAATGCCACATTCTTTTCCATTTTAATACTCACTCCTTCTTTACTTATGTATCTTATAGTGAGAGTAATAACTTAAAAAAGATTGACCTTTATTTTATATACATGTACAATAGAAAAAATAAATGGAAGCAAAGGCGAAACCTCTTACTCCAATAACATGGGCGAAGGCGCACATAGGCATTTTAGTTTTTCTCCAACCATTCTTTTTTAATAGTTAGGTTTCTTTTTTAATATTTAATCTATCTATTGTTTCTTCTGTATTTTGATATATAAAGTTAAGTAACATATATACATAAGATAAATTAATGTGATTAGTTTCTAAAAATATATTTTTTCAATTTTTTTGAGAAATTTCTTTCTAGTAAAAAAATGAATTAAATAAAAATTTAAAAATCAAACGTAATTATTAAATAAGAATAGAGGAATTATTAAATGTTAGGTTAAAGACCAAATTGCATTGACGTTTGGGACTGTCAATAGACAAAGTAGGGAAAACAATCAAGGACAAATAGGGGGCAGAACTATGGTTTATTATAACTCTGCAAAAATTTACATGTAACCTCCCTCTCCTCTAAAACACAATCAACCTCCAAACACAAAATTTGAGCACATATAGGAACCCATACAGGTAAAAGTAAGAAGTAAATATTATCGCCAACTTGGAAGGAAAAAGAAAATGGAATTGTGTAGGATACACAGATGAAGAGAACACCAAGCAAAAAAAAAGTAGTTGATGCTCTCAGAAACAAATCACTTAAACTTCCAACAACAACTTTTTTGCAGTCCATCTCTTCTTCGTTGAATCCATTGCCTCTTCCTTCATCTTAGAGAGCTCTTGTAAAAACTGTTGGTACTGTGCCTCAATCGCATCAAGCTCCAACTTCATCTCCACATCTGGATCTTTCTCCACCATGGAAGATGACGAGCTGCTGCTCGTGAAGCTCATGGCTTTCGAAGCTTCGATCAAGTTGTGGGTATGCTCAGAGTTGTTCGCATCCTTCATTTCATGTTCCAGTTCAGAAGCATAGGCAGAGGCATCGTTGCAGTCCCCGGCTTCGGATGTCTTGTAATTTTCGTGGGAAGTACAGTCAGGTATTACATCTGAGATGATCGATTCAGTTGATTCCCTATCTTCCATATGAGACAGACTCAGAGGAGAATGGATTTCACTGGGAGGACTTACTTGCTGGTGACGCAAATTCTGGCCACGAAAATCAACCCGTTCAACACACAGCAGGGAAGGTGGAGCACTGATCGTTGGATCCCAAAGGGAAGCTCGTGAGTTGTTGCTGTTTCTTACAGTTGGAGAGAGGGTCCACGGCGTTGCTGCTCCACTGGATGAATAATCAGAATATGGCTTCCTACCAGGCAGTAGCTTCATTATCAAGTAATCAATGAAACGAGCGATAAAGGCCACATCATCTGTTAACTCTAGTTGCTCAGCCATTTCAGCTGCTACCGAGTGCGCAGTGTCAGTGTCCAGGTAGAAGGAAAATTGTATGTTCTCCGCTCTGCCTGCTGAATTAGTAATACGCAGAGTCAGAGCTACTGAGTTATCATCTTGTCTCTTCCCTCGCAAACGAAACTCCTTGTTCCTATAGGTCTTGTGGCACTCAGCAATCATGTCTCCTGGACTTTCTATTGATGTGCAACCAGAAAGCCACCTGCATTCAGGCTCCATTTCCATGGACAAAGCCCGCGACACAGGCAAACTTATTTTCAGACTTGGAATACGATGATGTGAAGCACGATGGCGTGGTTCCTTTGGATTCTCCAATTGCAAGAATGGGTCATTCAGAAGCTCCTCCGCTGACAATCTCTGTGGCACTGGAACCAGACATTTCTCAATGAACTCCTTTAGTTGAGCATCGCTCACATTGTTAAGCGAAGCAGGCTTGATTCCCTGCATGACATTGGATAAGACAAGTAAGCTTTGAAACGGGGAGCCTAAACGAACATCTCTAGGTATGATTATTTTCTGCTTTCTGTACTTACAGTGGTAACCTTCTTATAAATCTGTGCAGCATTCCTGCATTCGCTATACGGATACTCAAAAGTGACCATCTCCAACATGCACATGCCAAAAGAGTACACATCAACAAGTTCATTGTATGCCTCCTCATAGAGCTCTGGAGCCATGAACTCCGGGGTTCCTGGTTAGAACAATAAATGTAGCTTGAATCTTGTATCTTTTAATGTCGTTACTGGCAGAATTCCCAAAGCAATTCTTTTACCTATTACACTCCTAGCAGTAGCCTGTTGCATAACAGTTGCCAAGCCAAGGTCTCCGATCTTAACTTCTCCATGATTCCCATTTATGAATATGTTATCGCACTTCAAATCCCTGTGAATGATAGGGGGATTATGGCTGTGAAGATACACCAAGCCTCGAAGGATCTGTCTCGCCCAGTTCTTTATAGCTTTCATATCCACATGTTTATGCTTCTTACGGTATCTGATAAACCACATGAAACAAAACCACTTGAATTGAAGGATAGTATGGCCTAGAAATGATCGAAGGAAGTATATCAAGAAATGACTAAGAAACTGTACATTCTGAGATTCCCAGAAGTAAACAACTCGGTAATCATATTAACTGTTTTGTTCTTCTCATCCACCCAGGAGTTGTACAGCTCAATTATGCTCTCATGATTCAATGATCTCAGCAGATGAACCTCGCCGTATAGCTTTTCCAAATCTTTTGGTGACTGCAACACTTCATCGATTCTTATCTGGTTCCATGCAACTTCTATTCCTTCTACTTCATCAAATGCCCTATAACTGCAGCATAAACATACAAAAGTACCTATGAGTAAAGTTCATGCACAATATCTTATAGCCATCTCACCTATAAGGAAAGGATTGAGTTAAGGAATCATACACTGTCTTGAAGGCTCCTTTTCCCAACACTTCTTCATACTGTCATATGTTATCAGGGAAAACAAAAAAACAAAAAAAAAACATAAGATAGCATAGATGGTTAACTAATTAGCTCCCTCATTCTTTATATTCTAGTCTGCAGAGAAAAAACACGGCAATTTTGCTGATAAACTAAAAAAAATGGATTAGAAATGAAAGGTACCCGTGAATAGCGACCGGTGGGATCATGTTCTACAAAATCTGCCTCTTGATTAGCAGAGTTCCTGGCCTGAATACCCCAAAAAGAGCTCGACCCAGAACTCATCGTTGGCAATTACTTCTATCTACTTGATTAAGACTCAAAATTTCCTGGGGTCGGGGGAGAACAGGGAGAAGGATTGAAGTGCCGATTAAACCGGCGTTCGATCAATGGCTGAGGAGGCGGCGACGGCGGCGTATCGTGGCGATGAAGAGGGAAAATTCAGAGCCCTAATTCGTCTGCCGGCGCGACCTCCCTGCCGCCTTCTTTTGTTCACAACCCCGCCTGCATCATCCCCGTTTGCAAGCAAATTTCTTTCGGGTGTCCAAGAAATTTGCAGAACCCCAGGAAAAGATGGGTAGAAAAGGAAAATGGAAAAAATGGAGATTCAAAACTTGGATGAGGGAGAGAGGTAGCAAAATGGAGAACCATGCTGGGTTTGTGGTTAAAAAAGGGAAGAAGAAATTGGATGAATTTGTTGAGACCGCGAGAGAGAAGGTTTAGACGAACACTTGTGCGGATAGATAGATTCTCATCCATTCCATTCCAACGGCGGCTACGCTACATCATTTCCCGCCGTTTATTCTGCTAGTTGCCGAATCTTTTCCCTTGGTTCTTCTTGGTTACCCGTGTGTCGAGTAACTAATCTAAAATTTGGACAAAAAAATATTCATTTTAGGGTGCGTTTGAGTGCATCTTAAATGTTTAAAAAATAACACTATTTACTCATTATCGGTCGATCTAAACGAGAAGAGGACGATAGAGATCCTCCTAATAGAGTACAGACATTACTTGACAATATATAGTGATGGAGAGATTGTTATTGAGGTGAGGGTGCTCTATTCATATGTGGTGACTCTTTTCTTTTTTTTAGTTTTGTATCTCGTGGATCGCTTTGGTTTTTTCTCTTCCCGAAATGGTTTTTCCTCTGTTCGTGTTTCTAATAAAATTTTGTTTAGCTGCGCAAACCAAAAAAAAAAGTGGCCATACAGTGACGTATAAAAAACCTTAAATTTATATCTTTAAGAAAACTACTCTTAATTTACAAAATAAAACAAGTGATCGAGTAATAAAAGTTGTGATCGAGTAATATGATGATTGTGATATGTGATAGTAGAGTCATGATCCTACAATAGAAAATCAGTCATCCTGTAATAAAAATTTTATAATACTTGTAATTGATGTTTCTCGTAGTAAAATATAATGATCATCAGTATGCATTTCATGATCCCACTAACAGTTTCACAATTAATTGAGATAAATGTAGAAAAACATGTTCATACTTAAACAGACTCTGAAAAAATTATCAAAACATATGACATATGGATCTTTTTTTATTCGTCTTTTTTTTTTTCTTTTCACTCAGACTAATTTTTTGTAATTTTTTGTTATAGGAAAAAATATATGCATTTTTTTTTAAAGGAATAGGAAAATGAAAATATCAATGGTGTAAATAATTCCAAAAGTAAAGCACTTATAATGTGTTATTTCAATTAGCGCAATGTAACGTGAACCCAAAAAAAAATGTTACTATGTATTTTTGAAATAGAAAAATTGATCATTTTGTCATCAATATTCAGTTGTTGACAACTTATTGCTACTAAATTTTTTTAGGGTTTAAATTACTACTAATATTTAAAAAATGGGTAAACGGTTTGTTAATAAGTGCCCTAAGAGCAATCTTTAAGGGTGAAATAATTTCTTATTTTAATATCATCTCCATTAATGCAAATATTCTATATTTTATAAGTCACTTTTGGATGCGCTTACACATACCCCAATTGCTTAAGAATATAATTTATTTACAATTCATGTCATTCTCTTTTTCTCCACTCTCATTCAACACGTTATGGCAAGTGGGGGTTCCCGTCCTCACCAGACTCTCCTCCCAGATTATTAAACAAAACAAATTCCACAAAATTAGAGTTGGAGATGATAAAAAATAAATGAGATGATAAAAAATAAATGAGATGATAAAAAAAGTAAAATATAAATTTTGTGTAACTGTTATCTTTTTTAGGAGAGGTAATACTGTGCAACATATATAATTTAACATTCAATATAAATTATTTTTAAATCATTTTAAGAATTGTGAAAAGTTGTGATTATTGTAAGAAGTTAATTGATCTAGTACTAAAAAATTGTGATTTACTGTAAAAAGTTAATGATACAATAATAAAATTCACATTTATTGTATTATTGTTTTTATCATTGTACATATTTGTTGATCTTTTGTAGTAAATTTGTGATCCTTAGTAGGAGAGTCATGATTCCGTAATATAAATGTGGTGATTCCATAATAGAAGAGTAGTGATCAACTGTAAGAGATCGTGATCCCGTATTAGAGAATTGTGTTGATCCCATAATGGAAGAATGGTGATCTCAGCAAGAGTTTCATGGTATTTGTAAATCATGATACCAGTACCAAAATATAATGATCACAGTATCAATTTTATGATCTCAGAATAGTTTTTATAATGATCCCAATATAAATACTATGAGATGAAGAGTAAAAAACATGTTGACGTCTAAACAAACTCTAATAAAATCATCAAAACATATAATATATGGGTCTTTTTTTGTTCATCTTTTTTTTTTCTTCTTTCTATTGGACGAACTATTAGCTATTTTTAATTATTATATAAAAAAATATGCATTTTTTTTAATAGTGAGGAAAAAGAAAGTGGCACACTTGTAAATGAGTAGATAACTAAAGCATTTATATGGTGCATTTTACAATAGCGCATCCTAACCCGTGCCTATTTTTATTGCCCATACTACCCATACCAATTCCTTAATTAGTCTCTGTCATATTTGGAAAACTGATCACACATACCATTCCCCTATTATTTTCCCTGCTCTTTCGAAACTTGGCTACAGACTTGCAATATTCATTTGTTTTAAAACGTGGTTCCACGGCCGAAGTATCCGGATTCGGTCCTGCCACCTTCGTCGGCTACAAATTCTTTGCCTCTTGTCTGTGTGGTTCTTGCACTGCCGGCTGAAAACTCTGAGTTATGAAGGATGGTTGGGGATTCAGAAACTGATCGTCTAATAATCACGCGTTTTCGAGGTATCAAGCGTACAGATTATGCAAAAGTCTTGGGGGTAAAGAGACAACGTGTTAGGAAACGACATAGGACTACAGACGCCCTGACTGTGGTGGTAGAGGAAGTGGTGCTGGGCTCAGGGGAATCCGATCCCAGCGGTGGCGAGTGATGCCGCCGCTGGTGGGTCGGATTCTCTTTGGGCCGTGAATCCGGCTTGGTTTTGATCGTTGGTTTTTTTATATTTTTATTCATAATGAACGTTCTTTCTGCTACATTTTTCCTTTAATTTTCCACGCAGTCGAAATGATGTGTTGGAGGATGTTTATTTGGTCTGAGGTGTTGGGATGATTATCTCCTGCGCACCGTCATGGAATGTCAACATTGTTGTGCTCGATTAGAGCCTTTTTAGATATTGAGGACAAGTTTGAGGATCTTTTTCTAGTTAACATGATCACTCGGTGCTTGGTAGCCATTTGGTTGGCGTTCTGGAGATCTGTTCGTCTTCTTTTTAAATCATTTATTCATACTTTTGTGTATCAATTCGCAACTGGTTTATTTCTTTGTGTGCTTTTCGTAACTTCATTCGTTCATATTATCTTTTGCTATTTTGGAACTTTCATTCTTTATTTCTGAACAATATTATTTAATAAATTTTATTCTTGAATAAAAATCTATCTCCCTTGCTAAAAAAAAACCTCACCCTTCCCAACTCTAACCGCCTTCGAAACTTGCCTACAGAGACTTGCATTCATCTGTAACCATAGGCAAGCTTTCTCAATTTATCTACTTTTTTGTTTTCTAATTAAATATTTTATAATTAACTACAATTTTATTTCTACTTTGCAAGTGTGATATATGGAGTATTTTGATCTAAATTCTACTCCTACCAGTGAAGAAGATGATCTATTAGATAGACAAAGCTCTGTTAATGTGAACCTAAATGTAGCTGAAAATGAAAGTCAGATTTTGATTGAAGATGAGTTTGAGCCATTTATTGGGCAATGTTTTCTTAGTGAAGCGGAAGCTTTTATTTTCTACGAGAACTATGCAAATAAAAATGGATTTATATTGTCATAGAGGGAGGGAAGCAACCACTTAAACTTGCATTATGTTATTACTACTATCATTTTTGTCACTAATATTTCATAATTGATTATTAAATGTATTTAAAAACAAAAAACAAAAAACAAAAAAAGCCTAGGTAAAAAGCAAGCTTACCTAGCTGTGGTTACAGATGAATGCAGCGGCGGAAGTTTCAAGAATCAAAACAGATGAATGCAAGTTTGTACGCAAATTCTGAGTAGAGAAAATAATAGTGGGATGGAATGTGCGATCAATTTCCAAATATTAGAGAGATTAATTAAGGAATTAGTATGGATAGAGAGATTAATTAAGGAATTAGTATGGATAGAATGGGTAATAAAAATATAGATTATTTACATTAATGGAGATGGTATTAGAAAAGGAAATTATATCACCCCTAAAAAATGCCCCTAGGACACTCATTAACATAACAAAACCGTAATTTTAAAAATTATGTGATTTATTTAACCGATTAAATAGTTCAATGAGAGTCATCAATATTCAAACAATTCCTGGTTTATGGTATGTGGAAGTGTTCCATAATAGGAGTATTATTGTTGATAGCTGGAAATACAGAACACAACTAAGATAAAATCAGATATCCAGATCCAGCATTAATACAAAACCCTACAACTTTTAACATAAATACAAAACGAGATCCTAAGGGTGTTGATGTTTTCTGGTGTACAAGGCGGAATAGTTTACATCTAAGGATGTTTCTGTTTATCAGAAGAATCAAAAGATACCACTAGATTACAAATGCTGGCCTTTTGCCCCAGCAAGAGCACGATACAGATTATCGTTGTGCTACATCAGGCTTCAACTTCTTGACCAGCTGACCGAGGCTCATCTTTCTTCGAATCGTCATCCTCATCTTCATCATCTGCCTCGTCCGCTAGTTTCGTGAGTTCTTCCTGAATCATGACTTTTATTGATGCTTTCTTCGGGGTAAGATCGGTATCGAACCGTTTAGCTGCAAAGGTACAGAGGAATTTAAGAACATTTTATGCCTCTTATTCTAGAAAACAAGGAACTCCTTGGTCAGAAGATAGACAAGAAACCTAGGCAATTGGAGTGAGAGTTGATTCATTGCATTAATGGCTTCTAAAATCTCTATTTTTTAAACCTTAAGCTATTTAGAAACTTGAGCACCGTTTTAGGCATACGATTTATAAGTAAACATTCAGCTACCGGAAATATAGTTTTTCATTGTCAGAAAAAGAAAAAAGCATACCAAGTGCCTTCAGAATATCAGTGAAGGTTGCCTGCAAATCAAAGTCAACAATGTCAGTAAGTTCTCCCACAGAACAAAACTGTCAAACAGAAAGACATGCAGACATGAATCACCATCTGAACCAATGACCAATCTCGTCCACTTAGTGTGCACTAATACACGAAATAAAAAGGCCTCCAACTTGTTACAAGGGGAAATGCAGTCTCCCACAGTAAAAGATACAGGCTGTCTTCTTTTTGTAAGTTTGAGGTTTTAAAAAGTGGAAGGAAAAATGCAGACAGAAAAAGAAGGAAAAAGGGTTTGAATTGGTCTGAAATTGGCAACACCCGAACTTTATGGCTTATTCTAGTCAGGCTATGTTTCCTAGTCTTGCATGTAAGGTATTATCTATAGAAACTGAGATGAGGACCAACTCTTGATTAAACAGTTATAGACTTTGACCTCATGTGCGACTAGCCTCAGTTGTTTTTAGTCAATATATTTTCTTCCGATAAGAAAGGCCAGTATACATCATACACCTAAACTATACAAGTGAGGATATCTTCTCACCCAAACTACAATTTTCATACTGAATTAGTGATGCTGGCAGGTTAAAAACTGCTCCCTAAACATGGTTTTAAAGAACCGGGGGGAAATAATGAGCAGCTAAAAGAGCAGGACATCTCAGACATGCGACTGTTTAAGGGAATACAAGAAGTCTGCTATAACAATCTTACCGTATTGAAATCTACATCCTTAAGAATGTCACATATTGCATCTCTTAGCTGATTGTCACTGGGTTTCACCTTCTCCTTTTTGGCTTTGTCTTTCCCTTTTGCATCATTTTTCCCTTCACAAACAAAGATACAAATCATCAGCATTTACGAAGTCCGAGAGCAGAGGAATGGAGAGGCAAAATACAACATCGTTGTTTATATTTCTTCACCTTCATCTCAAGATAATACTTATATTTCAGTCACTTCTTAGTTCTCCTAACAGGACCTATCAGATTGCTTTTTGAATGCAGATCACTGTCCTTTCTTGATTATATTGTGTGTACATGTGCAAGTCTGCAAGTGTGTGTTTGCATCCAATCCGATTTACCAAGAACAAAGAGCCAAAAGAGGGAAAAAAACAAAAAAAGATCCTTTTAACATACCAGTTCTCCTCACAGCAGATTTTGTTTGGGTCGAGGATTTGTCCTTCGTTGTTTTCTCTGTTGCTTTGCTTCCCTTCACCTTCTTGTTTCTAGAGATCATCTTTTCATTTGAATCAGGATCATCATCAGTATTTTGTACTTCAGGGGACGGCTTCTCTTGAGCACCAGCCTTTCTAGGAGGAGTTATTTTCTTGGTTTTGTTATCCACAGTAGCTTCCTTTTTCCTTGGACGAGATTTTGTAGTTCTTTTCTTCTTTGTTTGCTTCACATCCTCCTCAGATTCATCATCAGATTCATGTTTCTCCTCATTTTCAGAATGCTGAGGCATTTCTTCCTCAGATTTTTCTGGAATACCATTTATGTTACCTTCATGTTCATGTTCTTCGATTTCTTGTTCTTGCTCCCGTTCTTCCTTCTCTTCATCGGACTCGGGGTCTGTATCAGTATCACTTCTCTTAGAACTGCTATCACTCTTTCTTTGCCTCTGCAGAATGGACCATAAACTAATGAGAGAGAAAATGATAGCCATATACAACAAGTGGGGTTCGCAAATGTTTAGCCCAACATAGTTTGATTCTGTTCTTCGTATCCAAGACATGCTAAAAGTTCAAACATCACTCCTGCACTAAGTCAATACATTAACAACAAGAAACAAAATTTTGACCCAAAAAACAGTTACAATAAGCTAGCTTCCTCATACTACAAAAAGATTATAGAGCATTAACAAACGCTGAATCAGAATATGGCACATATGCAGCACAGGTACACACTGCGGGTATGTTTAGTTGCAGGGATAAGGAAGGATGAGATGACTTTCATCACATTCTGTACGAGCATCCTTTGTTTGGTACGCTCGAGGGATGAGATGAGACTCATCTCACCTACCACTTTAATCCCATAAAAGTGGGATAAATTCATCCATCACTTTGCAAAGGATAAGAAATATGAGACGGATGATGGTAGAATTATTTTTTTATTGTTTTTATTGAACTTTGATACTAAACTTTAATGATTACCATTTCATTATCCTATCCTATCCCATTTTAATAATCCTATCGCACATTTTTTTGTCCCGACAATCAAACAAAGGAAAAGATGTGCAAGGGAGTAACTCCAATCTATATAGAAAAACCCATGTTTTCTTGAGATGATTAGAGCAAACTTTAAATGCTCCCTTGAAGTGGAATAAGCTTATTTCAGATTATTAGTCGGAGACGTATGGTGTCAAAGCATAGATGCTGTCATTTCAGCTTACTACCTAAGAGCACAAAATGCAAGTGTGGGAGCTACTTGCTAAAACTTAATAGACACATCCCGAAATCTTATTATCCATCTTCTAACCTATCATTCTCTGATGCACACATGATAGGCTCATCAGGTTGACCTCCAAACCGGAGTTACAAACTTTGCACAGAAGTACCATACACTGTAAGAGCCACATACAAGGACCTGCAACTTGACTATATGGTAAAGGGAGTTAAAAGTGAAAGGTTATATTTACTGATGTCAGCAAAAATATGGAGAGATTGATGAGATTGACAAACGAAGTTACAGTATAAGCACTTTTAGTCTTGAGAAGAAAATGAATTCTTAATGATACCTTCACTGATCTCTTGCTTCCAGATGTTGAACTCCGTTTTGTTCCCATCTTACGTTTCGTTCCTCTAGCTGACTGCAGTAAGAAAACAAAAAAAAACGGAAAAACAAATTCATTTTCGGGGAGAAGACTACAGTATGCGACAGTGCAAGTGAACATAAAAAGAAGACATAATTAATGCAAAAAGCATCAAAACTGAGCTACCTTCTCTTTTTCTGAAAGTAGGACAGTTGTTGTAGCTTTCGGAGCCATCAAAAAATCTATCAATTTGGCAACAATGTCTTCCTGCATACCCTTCTATACATCATTCTAATATTCAATTACTTGGCAATATCAAAAGTTAATTTGACCTCAGTGAGTAGCACTGAAGTCTGGAATGCCCTTTTTCAGTTTATATTAAGAAACATAACATAAAAACGCCGAATCGATTGATTTACAATAAAGCATCATACAAACCGTTAAAAATCCCCAGCTTAACTACTTAAGGCTGTTTCAATACTCAGGAGTATCGTTTCTCTTGTAAACTGGCATTTAGCACTTCTAACACTGGTTGAAAGAAATTTCTGATTACTAGTTAGAACTTCGAATTTAAAATAAGTGCAACCAGCACATAAAGGGGACAGAAAATTACAAAAAGCTTTACTTTAAACTCTACAAGTGAAAGGAGATGAATAATCAACTTATAAATACCTCAAAGCCAACTATATTCATGCTACTGTACTCTAGAGTTGATATGCACATGATTGGCAAGCATCATTTGCTGAAAAGGCAAACAACAAATGTTCCACATAGGACAACCGCGTTCATAAAAAATACTAATTGTCATTGCTTGCATGTGCTCCAGCAGCTGTGCATTGGACTCGATGATTTGTGAGAAGAGATGGTACATAATTCATTATATTTCATGATCGAGATAGTACAACACAAGTAACTTTGATTGTACCATGAGAGACGCAAGACAAATCAAAGAAACAGAATAAGAAAAGCGGAATCCAAGCTCGAGATGAATTATGACAAACCTTCCTTGAGTTAGCCCTTGCAATCGATATGTCAAATAGATCACAGAATTCCAACAATTTCTCCTTATTACACTTGTCAAATTTCTCCTTCACCTTGGTCTTTTGTTTTTCCTGAATTTCAAGGCAATTACAAACTTTTAGATCCCTAAAGTAGTCAACATATATAGACCAGTTACCAGAATTTACCAAAATGTTACATCTGATACGTTACCTCATTTTGATGCCACACAAAACCAGAAAACCGGGATATATTACTCTTTACCAGGGGAGCCTACAAAAGGAAAGTGCATGCAAATCATAAGTTTCCGTTCACAATAATCTCAAAAGTGAATTCATACAAATGGGTAAAGACACATTTGACAGCCGATGCATCTCCATACCAGTTCAAAGCATGTAACAACTTATACCAGGAAAAAAAAAAAGGAAAATGGAAGAAAGCTATCAGCATTTAGGCACCTTTCCTCTCCTTCCAAAAAGAATGGTGTGAAGAAGTTTCAGTATATCATCATTCTTCTTCCTGGACAGCTTGAAAGCCACTGAAGGTGGAGAGAAAAACCCAGTTCCCATGTATTATTATTTACATTATAAGCAAAATCAAATAAACAGAATGTCAAAAGCAGTAAATCATAAAGCTAAATTTAGATGGAAATTTAGAATGTTTATGAACCATTTTCACAGCCTGTTTTATAGTCTGCCAAGTTTTATGTAGGGGAATATTAGCAATGAAGCAAAGCTAGGACAGAGAAATACCAGACCTCAGATGGAATCAAGTGGTTGGATACAAGACAAGCAGCTTAAGAGTTTAGTTATTTGGGATTTAGAGAGTCTAGTATTCATGAATCTGGTTGTCAAGACCTATGACCTCTTGTCTTAGCAACATGGGTCTCTAACTGTGTGGCTGACAGATACAATTTCCATAAAGCAAAGATAATGATTCTTACATATCAAATGTAACATACTGCAATGCAGCCATTTTAAGGAAGAAATGTGCTTAGATCAAGCTGAAATCATTTTAAACTTTTATTTATTATGAAAGAATTTCTCTCATTAATAAAGAAGTATAAATGATATAAGCCACAACAAATTTCTGTTGCATAGTTGTTACCATTACCAGGCAAGAAAGCCACAAGAAATTCCGAAGTACGCTCAGCTTTGTAAAATTTAGTCAAGCAGACGTACCATTGGGAGTATCTTTAAGGGGTGTCAAAAAGCAAAGATATTTATTACAATATATCATGATACTGCATCATTAGGAAGAGAGTATGCTGAAAATCAAGCTGAGATCATTTTAATTTTTTATACTAATATGGAAGAAGTTTTCCCACTAATGAAGAAGTATATACACAATTTGCCAGTACCAGATATCTACTTGCATAGATGTTGCCAATATAGCAGGCAAGCAAGCTGCTATAAGGCGCAAGACATAGTGGTTTAAGCTTAGCTTAGTAAGATCAAATTAAGCAGGTGTATAGAGATGTACCATTAGGAATATCTTTAAGGGGTGTCCCATGACCCTGCAATAAAAATTGCAAAAATATTCATACATAAGCATGCATTCTTGAACATTGGCAGTAATTGAAAGCCTATAAGTAAAACTGAAGGGGAAATATATGTATAAGACCTTCTCAATGTGAATATCCCTTGAAGAGTCTTTATCAATAGAAGCAACCAGCCTTTCAACAGATTTTCGCTCACGTACAGGTCGATCAGCAGCTACAGGTGTTCTCTGTTGCTCCTCCTTTCTCTTATCAGTTCTTTTAGTATTTTTTCCATCACTTCTTTTTTTCCCACTTAATTTGGGAATTTCTATCTCCTTATTGTCTTCAATGTCCTTCTCTTCTTCATCTTCTTCTTTAGCATCCTTTACCTCTTGTTCTTCTTCGCCATCTTCTCTCTCTTCTTGTTCTTCCTCTTCCTGTTCCTCCCCTTGTTCTTCTTCGCCATCTTCTCTCTCTTCTTGTTCTTCATATTCCTGTTCTTCCCCTACTTCTTTCAATTCATTCACTTTCCCTTCTGTCTCCTCTTTACTTTCCTTGTGCTCTTCATGCTGTTCAACTGTTGCATCTACTTCTTCGACCTGTTGCTCTCCTGCTTCTTTCAATTCATTCACTTTCCCCTCTGTCTCCTCTTTACTTTCCTTGTCCTCTTCATGCTGTTCAACTGTTGCATCCACTTCTTTATCTTCTACTTCCTCGACCTGTTGCTCTCCTGCTTCTTTGAAGTCATCCACTTTCCCCTGAATCTCATCTTTATTTTCTTTTTCCTCTTCCTGTTGTTCAACTGTTGGAACAACTTCTTCAGCCATTGCTTCTGCTTTAGTTTCTCCTGATTTCTCCTTTTCTGGATGCTCACCCCCTTGTTCAACATCCTTCATATCCACATCCCCTTTCTCAGATTCAAGTTTGTCAACTTCTTTTTTGTCTCCCTCCATTTGATCACTTTCTTTGTTATCTTCACCCATCTTCTCCTTCTCTTCAGCACTTCCTTCCATTTCTTTCACTCCATTATTTCCCTCATCATCAGATGGAGCTTCATCAGAATTCTTAGGAATAGCATTCCCATTAGGCAATGCCTCTGAAACATTGTCATCCTCTTCCATCTTTTTCTCCTCATGCATAACTTCTTCACTTTTTTCTTTGTTATCCTCTTCCATTTCTTTTACCCCATTACTCTCCTCTTTTTGGCTAGACAAAGTGTCATCATCTTTATCAGGCAATTTATTGCCATTAGCTTCTGTCGGAGGGGCTTCAGTCTTCACTTCTTCTTCAACCATAATCAAATAAACTCAAACTGACTATTATTTATGTACCTCAGTGTATGGTTTATTAAGGCAGGACTGAGATCAAGCTGCAGAGTGAAGAATGTCATAAAATCATACTATCGTACTGGTTCTCACTTCCATTACAAAACAATTAAAAAAAATTTCAAGTAAGACTGGAGTAAGCACAAAAAGAATGCATAAATCAGCATACAAAAGCCTGTACTTCTTAAGATTCGATAACACCCAATCTTCGGCCCAGTTGGGCTTCTTCCCCATCCAAACAGTCTCTTAGCTCACCAGAAAGACATCCATACCAAGTCAATTTGTCACAGAAGGAATTTTGGTAAGTACAATGAGCGGCCACACAAATACACCGCCCCTAAGACTGACCAAGATCTCAAAATTCAATTCAAAAGTGTCTCATACTCATACATCTCTGAGACTCCAAAGAATTTTGAGAAACATCACTTTACCAGTTAGAAACTAAAATTACATAAAAATTTCAACTTATTAGGATCCTGGAGACCCTAATTTGCAAACAATTGGGTCAACGGCAAACAATTTCGCATTCAAAACAGTGGCTGCCTCACTGAAAAGCCATTCAAATCAAGGCATTTCAGGTCTACATCTAGATCACATAAGGGAATTTGGGAAGCGCGATAGGAGGACGATTCAAATACCTCAAATTCAAATACAGAACTGTCTCCCAATTTCAACAGTGCAAGGGAGATCAGTCTCCTTTAATCACAGCAAATATTATAATCCCACAAAAAAAGCAACGAAACCCTAGCGCGCGCGCGCGCGCACACACACACACACAGTAAGTCAGCAGAAAACAGACACACAACAGAAAACATCAGATTTGAGCTCGAAACCATCTCCGGCAGGTAACAGATCGGAGAATAAGTAAAAAGGCGAACCTAAAAACACCGGCGGTGAGAAGTCAGGCGTGCCGTCGATTCGAAGCTCGGAATTGAGAGAACAAATTTCTGTTAAACTGTCGTACTGTTGGAGAAGACAACATACGGATCGATTCGAGCTTTCAGAGCACGGACTTGAAACCGGAATTTAAATACAGTTAAGTTGCCACGTCGGACGGGACTGGATGTAGATCAAAGATTCGGGGTATGGACGGTCTGGATCGTTTCTACGTGGTTTAGACAAGTAGTTTACGGTTGTGATTTCGTTTCTGAGTATCTTCGACAGTTGTGGGCCACATGGTTTCTGATGAGCAGGGAAGCAACAATTTTGGTGATCAAAACTTTGTTGAAGGCGTGCTTTTTGTGTGATAATTCTGTGAAATAAAGTTGGGCGCGTTTGGTTCGCATAATGGAAGAATTCATGAAATAGAATTTGAAAATATAGAAAATGTTAATGATAAAAAGTAAAAATGTATATTTATATAATATTATATTATATTTAAGGATTTTAATAATACGGATTATTTATGATTATTGTGTAACTTTTATAAAAATTAATAGACTAATCATGTAATTTTACAGGAAGTATTTTATAAAATTTATAAAAATTCAGGGATTAAATGTGTAATTTTTAGGGATTAATTTATAAATTTTTAGAAGTTTAGGGATCAAAGATGTAATTTTTAGTGATCATTTGAATAATTTCAAAATTTAAAGAATTAAATGTGTCAATATATAAAATTTGAAGGCTTTATTGTAATTTTTAAAATATAATAATTCTATAGATTCTAAAAATATCTTATTTATAAGTAGTATTCTGAATCTAAAAATTTGTAAAGAAAGAGGAATCCTAGAATTCTTAACATGACGGAGAATTATTTTCTAAAATGAATTAAAAAGAGTATTCTATGGATATAATGTATTTTAAGAATCCATATTCTTAAAATTCGTAAACCAAACCATCTCTTGAAGTATTTGAAAAT